>JADKXX010009110.1:0-20442 GCA_017310255.1 Butorides virescens
GCCTTCCTCCAAGCCTTCCTCCAAGCCTTCCTCCAAGCCTTCCTCCAGCGCTGCAGAGGTGGTGGTGCTGGGGCGCCGGGGCTGCTCGAGGGGAGCCTTGCCACCGACAGCTGCTCGCTGTGGCGTGTTCCCTTGGCTGCAAGGCTGGGCTTTGTCCCTCCCGTCGGTCACCCACAACGCTCTTGTGAGACCCGTGTAAGACTGAGTTTATGCTGTGTGAGCCCCTCTGAGCCAGGCCTTGTTTAAATCTAGGGCTGATGCTGATTTTCAATGAAAACACTGGCTCAGGCTGAGAATGTGCTGTTCTTAGCCTTGCAGTTGACTTGGTGGAAAATGCCTTCTTGCTTTCACAGTAAATTAAGATTTCATGGATTTAAAAAAAAAAAAAAGAGGAAGTTCTCAAATTCAGTAGTTTTGGGAGATATCCCTGCATCTGCTGCAGTCTGGAAGAAAACTGAAGGGTCTGAAGCCCTGAATTACGGCACTTCCGAGCTGGGGGGAGGCTGGTTTCTCGTATGACACCGTCTCCTGTGCGCTTTCTGATCTTGGGGGCTTGCAGAGCTTCGCAGAGCTGGCCGATGCCCGCTGACGTCCTGCGAAGACTGGAGTGCTTACTGCACGAGGTATGCTTCTCTCCTGTAGGGAGTGCCTGTAGCCCTGCTTTTTGGAGGCATTGAAGCCTTCCTGGGCACATCCGTACTCCACAAACGCTGGTTAGGATCACTTCCATTATCTCAGAGATCTCCGAACCCCATCCCTGTGTGCTCAGGTGAGGAAACTCGCCTCTTTGCCAGCCCTGAGCTCAGCCGCAAGAAAATCTTGTGCACGGTTTATGATGGGACATAACCCGTGCTTGGAGCACGTGCGGCGTGCGGGAGGGGAACAACTTTACCCTTGTGTGAAACGCGGCCGGGGCGGCGCTGGCCCTGGGAAGCGCTCCCTTGGCACGCCTGCGCGGTGATTTCCCTGAACTGTGGTGCCTGTTCAGCTCCCTGAAAGCCGAGACGGCTCTCCAGGGTGACCGTGAGAGCTGCTCGGAGTTGTGGGAACTGTGCAGAACGTTCCTAACCTGCTAGATGCGGCCCGGCAGCCGCAGAAGAGGGCAGGTCCGGTGCCGGCGCGGGTCGCTGTGCATCGGTCACCTCTGCCCGAGTCCAGGCTGAGATCTGGGCTGGGGCAGCAGCGGCTGCCCGGCGGCAGAGGGTCTGCAGGCAAAGCCAGCCCTGCTCGCTGGCAGTTTGCTGCCTCGGTTTTTGCTCAGGTGGCTCTGGCAGTAGAGCTGTTTGTGTTGTGAAACTTGCTCTGAGCCTTTTGCAACTTTGGGGGATTTTTGCTGGGAAGTAGGTGATTGTATTTCCATCTGGCTCTGACTGGTATCTGTTTCAGGAGCGTGCTAAGGTATTTTCTGAAACCCAAATACGGTGTCGGTAGAGACTGTGCGTACAGTGAAAGCCTCTGAGCAGGGAGGAGTTGGGGGCTTGGGGAACGTGACCTGGCGGGCGTGAAGCTGCTAAGCATGAGCAAATATCCCCAGAGAGGAGAAAGAAGAATTAAATGCCTTTCTTGCCAAGGGAGTTGGATCTCATCCATGCCCAGGCTCTGCCCTGGAGGTCTTGTGGGCAAAGAGAGGAGGCCTGGGGCAGAGCGGAGCCTTGCTGGCGCTCATATCAAAGTCTTGGTTGAAGTCCTAGGGTCCCTGTGCTCCAGTCGTGCAGTCTGTGCTTGCTGCCTGCGCGGGGTTTTCTGCAGGACACGGGGCTGGCTGGGGGGTCGGGGCTGGGTGTTCCTTCCTCCCGCAGGGCTGGGGCTGCAGGCCAGGGCATACACCCCGGAGCGGCTCAGAAACACTTGATTTCTTGTCACCGCCGCCTCTGCGTCCCTTCGCCGCCACTGACGCCCTCGTGCTGCCTCTCCCTTCTCTGGCCTCCAAGCTGACCAGCCAGGCTTCGAAGGACTCAGAGTATTTTGAGGGTAGAACCAGATGCGCAGACCAACTTGACTTGGCAATTTGCTGCGGGCAGCACTTAACCCTGTAAGAAATTACTATTCCAAGGGTGGTGTGCAGTTTTAAGCAAGACTTCTCGCTTGCTGTCTGGATGAGTGAAAACAAATCTCTTGGTGCAGAAGTGGTTTGTGATAAACACTTTATTCCCATGTAGCAAAAGGCTTATTGGCCCCTCTTCTGCTGTGTGCTTCCTCACAGATGAGAGGGCTGGGGTATTAACTAATACTTCCACTCCGAACGGTTGTTACTGTGGCAAACAGCCCTTCAGATACCACAGGAAGAGTTTTTGGCCCGCAGTAGCGGTGGGTGGTGACCTGCTTGTTGCTGCTTCCCCCAGGGGCTCCAGGCCCTCTGCAGCAGCTTACAGCAGCTCGGAGCGTAGCTAACGTGTTTGCATGCGGGGTCTGCGGGCTGGCACACACCTGGAGCTAAAGAAGAAGTCAACTTGAAGACCTGCTGCTTTTTGTCACGCTCCCAGCCCTCTCGCCGTAGCAGAGGAAGGGGTCCCCGCAGCTGGCGGGTGCTAGGCTGGGCCGGCCCCGGGGGTCACGCGCCTCGCCTCTCCCCGGGCCGCTGACTCCTTGGCTTGCCTGAAGTGGGCTTTTGCTGTCTGTCTGTCTGCCTGGATGTCATACCTGAAATACCTAGGGGGGGGGGCCAGGGCCCCCAGTGACGTGCAGCAAGACTGCAGGGAGGGCGTGCAGAGCTGGAGGGCTCCCAGGCGCCATCACTGCCTGCTTTCCGGGGGGGTTCCCCGTGCAGGGAAGTCGGTACCTTAACAGTGATGCCTGGGCTGGGCTGGGCTGGTTCTGTCGTCCGAGCTGGTATCCTTGTACGGCAACCCTTGTAGCACCCAGGAAAGCACTGCGATAAGCAGCGCTACAGTCTAAGGTCACGATTTCGGTTCATACCAAACCGGGTGAAAAGTACTGCCCATGCCTTTCCCTGTGGAGCTAATGATTAACCTATCGGTTAGGTATGAGCAGAAACAGAATGTGTATGCTTAAGATAAAGCATGAAATAACAAGGCATTGTAGTATTTGTTTTAAAAACAAAGTGGGAGTTATTTGCACTGGATTGTGCAGGCTGGTACTGTGTGATTACAGGGAGCGCTGCCGCCGTCGGGGTAAGCGTGATTCATGGTCATCTGCGCTCCTAAGGCTGATTAGGAGACGGGAGGGTCTGCTCAGCTTACACCCTCTCCCATCCTGTTTCAGGAAAAAAAAAATGGAAGCATCAAAACTTGAGCCTAAACTGGGTGCAGTGTGGTGCCTCTGAGGGAAGTCGCTGGGGGCTTCTCTGTGGGACCACCAGCCCCAAAGTGGCTTCTGCCCATAGCGGCAAGGAGCCTGGCATGCCATCGGGGGTCTTCGGAGTGCCTGACCCTGGGCAAAAGAGAGGCACGGGGCACGTAATGAAGGCCCCAGTGAGGCTCGCCACAGCAAACTGGGTGCCTTTAGCTTGGAGGCATTCAGGCTTCTGACAAGAAGCGTACAAAACCGGCAGTTCCCCTAATTGCTGTATTTGGGGTTGGGGTTTTGTTGGCTAAGCTGTTCCAGTTGAAAACCTGATCTCTGTTCATGGAAAACTGCTGGCTGGAGTGAGCTGGGAAGACGTGGGGTGGCTTGCATCAGTAACGTGCTGTGCAGGGCTTCCTGATGAAATGGCTCGAAGGGGTTTGAGGAGGTGCTTGGGGTTTCCCTGTCCCTTACTGTGCTGCTTACGGAGGATCCTCTGCATCCGAAGAGGCGCTGATGTGCAGGCTGGGAAGGGTGGGTAAAGGTGCTACCAGGCACTCCTGGTGCTGGGTGCCTCTGCCGCTGTGGTTGTGTTGGTGCCTTGAAGCTGCTGTTCAGCTGCACGGTGTCCAGAATGGGAGGGTGGGTGTAGGATGTCTCCTGCTGAATGAGAGGGCTGGCTGGGGATAGCGTGGCCTTTCTTTGGACTGTGTTTTCCCCTGCGCACTGTGGTGGCTGTAAGCTGACAGCTCGCCCCTTCTGCTCTTGCCCTCGCCCCTGTGAGCCCCACGCGCGACCGCTTGATGAGAAAAGCTTTTTAGTGTTAATGCTGTATGAGTGCTTAAAGTATCTCTGCTGGTGATGGCAACAGAGCCACAGCTTCTGAAGCACTGATGAAGCTTTGAAGAAAGTGATCGTCAAACTCAAACTGTAAGGGAGAGATCGGGGGGGTTATTTAGAGCGACTGTGTTTCCTCTCAAGCCGCAGCAGCGGCTGACACCGGCTCCCAGGAGCTGGCGGTGGCAGGGCGTCCCGCTGGAGACCCTCGCCCTCCCTGGCAGAGGAGCTCCGCAGCGGAAGGCAGCGGCTTCTCAAGTGCGTATCTCGGATGGTTGGCTTGGGGGCTTTCCTTGAGCTTGGAAGGTCAATGGGTTTGGTAAAGCGCCGTAGCCCCCTGCATGGGGAAAATCACAGCTTTTTCCCAGAGGGTTCCTGCAGAAATGTGCTGCAACGTGCTGCTGGTTTGAGTGACTTCCAGCGTTGAGCAGAAGCGAGGGAAAGGACGTGCTTTCTTTCCAGCGCTGCTTCCCTGTTTCCACCCCAACGGCGCACCCCCGAACGCACGGCGAGTCCCGCAAAGGCCTTGACGTGGCTGCTTTCCCTCGCCGCCCCTTCTCCTGCCCCAGCCCGGAACCGTGGGAGGGCGCTTGTGCCCGTGCATCGGCCAGTTCGGCGCGGCCCTCGCCAGCCCAGGCTGCCAGCAGCGGAGCCACGCAGCGACAGGGCCAGCGTCCCGCACCACGGGCCCGGGCTTGGAGCGAGCCACTTGGCGTAGCATTTCGGCAAGTCTCTCCTAACAGCACGTTATGTGTGCCCTGGACACGCCTTGTCAGTGCGTCCTCGGCACTGGGCTGTAGTTTAGAACTGCTGATGGATTTGTCCTAAATACTTCTGGTGTGCCTGCAGTCGTGGACAGCACCCATTTTGGCTCTGCCTGGAGGTGGGGAAGGTCACACAGACCCATCCCCCAGCAAAGTACGCCGACAGACTTGATTTCACTGACCCCTTTGCAAGTTGCCAACTAACCAGCAAAATCCTTCCCTGGTTCGTGTGCTGTGGCGGGGTTGCCAGGGCCAGCGTGCCGTCGGACAGCCCGTGTCTGCGGCGTGCTCAGGCATCGTTCCGTGGCAGCCTAGCGCCGAGCTGCCCCACGGCGGCGGCGCTGTAACGCAGCAGGAGCAGCCGGGGGTGTCGGAGCGCTTCCCCGGGGGGTGCCTTCAACCAGGGTGAGCGTGGGCTCGGCTGGGGTGGCCGAAACCCGTCCCTGCCCTCCGGCCCGTGGTTTGTGCTGCAGTGGCGCAGCCTCCTCCGGTCAGCAGCCGCCCGCCGGGGCCGGCCAGCCCTGCCTGCGCTCGGTGTGGGGGCCAGACCTCTGCCCCCGGGGGGGGGAAGGGAGCCGAGGGTATGCCAGGCGCCCCCAGCGCGGCGTGACCTTACGCTGCCCACCGGATTCGGGAGTGCCACGTGCGTCAGCTGCCCTGGGTTTGAGTCGGTCTGAAGCTGCAAGGACTTTGCTCTGGAGCAAGTTCTGCGGCTGTGTTCTCGCTGGTGTTTTCCAGAGGTTGGTCACCCCGCTGCCTCCTAACCACCAGGAACCAGTGCTTCCCTAAACACCCTCCCAGCCCCCTTCTGCTCTGCAGGTCTGGATGTCTTGGGGCACTGTGGCCCCCAGTTTCGGGTATGGCAATGCTCTGGCAGCAGCAATCCAGCGTTCCATGGCTCCAAAGCGGGACAGCTCCAACGGCAGTCAGTTAGAAACCAGAGCTGCCTCTCCAGCACCGGGAGCTGGCTGGGAAGGTTCCTGAGCAGCCTGGGGAAAGCCCCCCCCCACTGTTTGCTCTGCGGGGTGGCAGGGGCCGGCGAGCACCCTCTCCCACCCGAGCACCCTCTCCCACCCGAGCGTCGGCAGGGGAGCGTGGCTGGGCCCTCTGCTGAGGAGCTCTCGGCCATCTCTGCCTGTCCTGTGCGCTCTGCCCTCCCAGCAACTGCAAGTCACTGTTTATGCAGCGCTCTCACAGCTTTTGGCACGTGTTTTGCCTTCGCTCGTTGTACCAGGACCTTCTCGGAGGAAACAAGGGCACCAAAGGGTTAGCAGCTCCTGGGTCCACCAGTGGAGGAAAAAAACCAAAAGCCCAAAGGTTTTCCCATCCTGAAACACAGCAGTGCCTCCTTCAGTCCTTGCCCCTGAACTTGTTCTGCGCAGCCCTGCCCTGCTGGTTCCTCGCCCACAGCCTGGGCTGACACAGAGGGGGCGTGTGGCACGGGGCTCGCCCCCCCCCCCCCCCCCCCCCCGGCGTGCGAAGCCGGGCAGAGGGGCAGCTCTGCCTGCCACGGGGGGGACGCTGCTCAGCCCAGGGGGGGAAGGGGCCCGGTGCCGGAGTGCCCAGTGCCGGGTGCCCAGCTGCTCCCAGCGGTGCCGGCAGGGGAAGGAAGGCGAAGCGGAGCAGGCAGCTCTGCCAAGCCAGCTCCCTCGGCGGGGGGGCGCCAGGGCACGGCTCCCTCCCTCCTGCTGCTGAGCTGGGCTGAGGGCCGTAGCCCACTGCTCCGGGACCCGACCGGCCGCTGGGTGACAGCGGGCACTGCAGGGAGGGGTACGGGAAGGAGCGGAGCTGGGTCACCTCGCCAGCGAGAACAGGCAGTGAATGGAGACCTGCTGCTGCCATGCTGCGCCGGGTCAGGTGCTCACGGGTCTTCGTGCTTTTGACTGTGAAGCCTTTGCAAGTCTTCCAGGCGTGGTTTTGGGTGCACGCCTGGGGCTGCAGGCGGGTGGGAGGGAAGGGCCTGGCCCAAGCCCTGTCTGCCTCGGGACAGATTCCCCTGTTGGATGGGTCGGGTCTGTGGCCCACCCTTTCAGAGGGATGAAATAAGCTCTCGGGTGGCAGGAGGAGCGCTGGGTGCTGGGCTCGCAAGTCTTTCACCTTGTTCTGTGCTCCTCGCTGGTGTGGCAGGAGGTCTGGCAGCCTCCCCCAGCGGCCCCCAGGTCCCTGGGCTGGGCATGGGAGCCGGGTTTCCATCAGGTCCTGGTCTGCTCCTGCCAGGAGATGCCTTCAGCTCCGCAGGGGCAGGCGGGGCCAGCAGCTCCGGGGGGAGGAGGGCACCTGGCACCTCCTGGGCCCCAGTGCCGCCCGTCGCAGCCCTGCGCACGCTGCCACCTCCACCGGGGGCTGTCTGGGGAAGAGATGGGCTTGCACCCCGCTGTCCCTGGAGCAGGGGCGCCCCGTGCCGTGCTGGATGCTCGTGGGCAGCTGTGGGCTGGGGAGGGTGGATGGTGGCGCTTTGCCAGCACCGTGCAGCGGCTCCTCTGGGGCTGGGCTGTGCCCGTGCGGCAGCCGCCTGCTCGCCGCCTTGTTACTGCCAAGGGGGCCCAGACCCCACCTGAGGGCGGGCATTTGGGGGGTTACGGGGCTGCTCCTCTCTCTGCCCCGCCCTGATGGCAGGATTTTGGTATCACGTAAGCCGGAGCATGTTATCCTCCATGGGACACAGAGCTGGAGCAAGGACTGATCCCGGCCCTGGCTTCCCTGGGGAGGGGGCGGTTACGTGCGTGGTTGGGCTGGGGCGGTGTCAGGGGGCAGCTCTTTATTAAAGCAAGCCGAGTTAGCGGTGCCAGTCTGAACAGGGAACAGGCAAACTGCGGGTGCGCTCGGAGCTAGGGAAGGTGGCATCTCCTGGAAAGCTCTGCCCTGCGTGCCTGTCCAGCCTCTCCCGCCCATGGCCCGTCTGGACCTGGCAGCGAGCAGGTTCTTGTCTTCACTGTGCTAAAGCTGTGGTTTGGGATTGTGCATGGAAGTGACCCAACGGCAAGGAACCCGCCCCTTGCTTTCCAAGCCAGCCTCTGCTGACCCTGGGCCCTCCGGCCACGGGCGCTGCCGGTGTTCTTGGCCTCAGCCGTCGAGGCTGCGAGAGAGGGAGGCCCTGACGGCGATGCCTCCTCCTGCGCCCTCTCCCCGCGGTGGCCAGGTGACTTTATCCTCGGGTAGGTCGGACAGGCAGAGCTGAGCCTGCTGAAGCCCTGGCTGGTGCAAAAGCTCCCTCTGCCCAGCGCCCGAAATGCAGAGCGAGCTTTCTCCAGCCTTGAGGGGCGGGGGGGCCGCTGCTCTACCGCTGATCTCGGCTCTGCCCAGGGCCCCTCTGTACCCACCTCCCCACGGCTGTTCCCAGGCAGCAGCCGAATCACCCGGAGCCCACCTCCTGCCCCGGGACCTCACCTCGTCGTCCTGCTGGAGGTGGTGAGGCTCTGCCGCAGGACACTGCTGAGCGTGTTAGCAAAGCCCGTGGTGCCGCTGTGAGAACGCATTTACGGGCGGGCAGAAAATGCCGGGGGGGAACAAAACAGTGAGAAACGGTAGAGGGTTGGAAGAGGAGGAGGAGGAGGGGGTGCTCTGGCTTTTCGCTGCAGCCTGCAGAGGACCATGGAGTGGATGGATTTTTCCAGAAGGACCCGTGCTGGAGCAGGTTCTCCTGGCAGGGACCCTACGTCGATGGCCGGGCTGGTGCTGGGCTGGGGCTGGGGCTGGGCCGGCTGGGAGCTGGGTGGCAGCCCCCAGTGGCGCCCGGCCTGGCCCGGGGCAGCAGCTCCCGCGGAGCTCGGCCCTGCCGAGCCCTGAGCCGCCTCCTCCGTCAGCGGGTGCCTAAGGATGCCTCCCGCCATGAATGCGCCCAGAATACAGATGGCTTCGGGGGGGCGTGGGCTCTGCCAGGGCTGCAGGGGAGCCACCCCCACCCCCCCAGCCCTCGCCTCCCCCAGCAGGAGCAGAGCAGAGCTGCTGTGTACAGGCTGCAGCCCCCGTCCCCCTGTGCTGCTGTGGGGAGGAGGCAGGAGGGACGATGGTGTTTCAGTGGGTGTTTTGTTCCTCACTACCCAAATGTCACGTTCCCCGTTGAGCCTGTGTTGCCCGTGGCAGCCATCGGTGAGCAGTCTCCTTGTCTTTACGCAACCCACGAGCTTCCTCATCCTCCTTTCCCATCTTGTCCTGCTGAGGAGGGGCAGCGAGTGAGCGGCTGGCTGGGAGTTGGGCCCTTGGCCACGGCTCACCCACCGCCCGCCTCGCCCGTGCTCCTTCCCCAGCACCCCCAGTGCCGCAGAGCACGGGGTCCCCTCCAGCGCTGCTGCCTGGGCCGGGTCCCTCCCGCCCCGGGGAGGGCAGCTGGGCCGGGCCCAGAGGGGCATCGGCTTCGGCCAGGGCACCCCTGGGCACCCCTGGGCACCCCTGGGCACCCTGCTCCGGGGACCTCCCGCTGCTGGGGGCTGCCGGAGGGCGGGGGGCGGCAGCGGGGCAGACAGGGAGGCTTAGGCAGCAGCGCTCCCGGGAGGGCAGCTCGCTCGGAGCAGCCGCCTTCCAGGCTGAGCCCGTTTTCCTGCTCGGTAACTGCGCGACGTAGGGCGAGCCTGGCCCTGGCTGACCTGCGCTGCCTGTGGGTGCGGAGATCCCAGCGCTGCCCAGTCCCGGCAGCCTGGGCCCCGCTTCCCCTGCGGCCCCTTCCCGTCGAGGGGTGCTGCAGTGCTGGGAGGGGCAGGGGGTCCTGAGGGTGCTGCTGTCCTGAGGAAATCGTGGCCTGAGGGGCTGCGGCACCAGGCACAGGCGCTCAGCACCTCCCCTCCTGCTGCGCGGGGCGAGCGCTGGGGTGCAGCGGGGCTCCGGGGCTGCGCCGGGGGCGGCCGACGTGCGCGGGCGTTGCTGCGCCGCGCTGTGACTGACCGGGCTCTCTGTCCCCGCAGTGTACGTCGTGGAGGAGCGGCGGAGGGACGACACGGGCGAGAGCGCCTGCCTGACGGCGTGCTGGACCGCGCTCTGCTGCTGCTGCCTCTGGGACATGCTGACCTGACGCGGCTGCGGCCGCCTCCCGTTCCTCTCACCGAGTGCTATGCAGGCTCCCCACTCCCGCCCCCACTTCTTTCTGTTACTGTAATCAACGCTCTGCTTTGCACAGCCAAGGGTTCCCGTCTGTCAGTCCTAGCGCCTCGCTGGGGTGGGGGGTGCACTCCTTTATTTTAGGAAGGAAAAAAATCCCTTTTTAACGTTTCTAAGACTTTTGTTGTAACTTTGCAGAATGTGCTGATGGTGTCTTTCAGCCAAAGGCATTCTGGTGAAATGTGTATTTATCGGCTGAGATTTTCCTAGTCCTAGAAATGAAGACGTATGCAATAATTAAAGCCAACAGTTGATTTTCTTCGCTAGGTCCTGACTGTTTCAATAAATCTGTCCCGTAGAGGGTGTGCTTCCCCCATCGCCGTCTGTTCTCAGCCTCCCGTGTGCGCTGACTCTGCAGCAGCAGTGGTGGACTTGGCTCCCAGCGTTTGCCGCAGACGCTCGTGCCTCGACCCCTCCCTGGTGCCCGGCCCTGCTGTTCCCAGCATCTGGGGGATTTGCTGCAGCAAGCTGGTGCGGGAGCCGCGGGAGCGCAGCGAGACCAGCGGGGCTGGGCACCACCAAGCCCTGCCCGCGCAGGGCAGCTCAGCTGGGTTTTCGTCCCCCTGCTTACGCAGGGCTGGAGGTGGCGGGGCCTCTCCAGCAGCCCCTGGGATGGCAGAGAGCTGGGGGAGCGCGTGCCGCGGGGCTGCGGGTGTGCACCAGCAGCTCCGGGGGAGGACTGGTCCCGCTCGGGGGTTTTGGGCACTGACCCATCATCCCCCTGCTGCAGAGGACAGGCTTGCAGGGGGGAAATTAATGGGTAAGAAGAAACAAGGCCATGGATTAATTTAGTGCTGAGGATTTATAGCTGAAGCTGTTTCATGGCACGCCCGGCCAGAAGAGGGATTAAAAGCTTTCGTCTGCAGAAAAGTGGGGAGACCTGGTGCTGGTCACCACAGGGCTGGTTCCCACCCAGCTGCCCTGCTCGGCTGCTGCTCGCCTGCCCCCAGAACAGCGGATCCTGGGGGGCTGACGGGCGCCGGGTTTACCTCCTGTGGCCTGAAGGTCACCGGCTGCTCCATACGCGTTCACAGCAGGGCTCAGCGGGCGCTGCCCTCCCCATCCCTCGCTGCTGCGCCCAGCCCGTGCCCGGAGAGGGAAGGGTGGCCCATGCGGAGCTGAATTCGGGCTGTGCCTGCCTGGATCCGAAGGCTCTCCCTGTGTGGCAGCTGAGGCAGCAGCTCTGCTCCCCTGCTCCCGCGTGGGCCCGGCTCCAGCACCCAGGCCCCAGGGACCCTGCGGGGGGGCCAGGGCTCAGCAGGGAGCTGCAGGGCAGAGCCACGGCGCGAGGCTTGCTCGGGCCTCACGAGGCACCTCGCTGGGCTCCTCTGCGCTTTGTGGGCTGGGAGTTGCCCGCGACCGGGCGCCTGCTGCCTTCGGCACGGCCCGGGCCCGCTGTACGCCTCCACTTGGGTCTTAGAAATGCAGTTTTGGGGCTCGGTCTGGGGCAAGGCAATTTGGTTTGGGTTGATGAGGGCCCCGGCAGCAGCCTGTCCCCAGGAGCCTTCGAGCCCCTTGCTGGGCACTGCCCCCCTGCAGGCTGCAGCCCTAAGCTCGGGTCTGCTGCCAGGCTCCCGGAGGCTCCCTGCCCTGGGAACGGTCACTGTCACCTCCCCGGTCGCTGTCACCTCCCCGGTCGCTGTCACCTCCCTGGCAGGGTGTGTTCAGCCGCCCTGCGCCCACGCCCCTGCCTGCCCCGCGGCCCCCCCAGCCCAGCCCAGCATCTGCCCTCCCAGCCTGGCCTCGGCTGCTGCCCAGAAATGGCCTGGCCAGGCAGGGGCGAGCCCCCGCCCCGCGCCCTCACCTCACAGCCAGGGGCTGGTTCTTGCTCTGCCTCACGTAGGAGCAGGAGCTCGTCTGGGGCCATCTGCCCCCGGCCCCCTGTGTGGGAATGGGCGAAGACTTGGGTTTGCTGCTCCCTGCCTCCTCCGGCACCCATCCCAAACACCAGCAAAGTGGCTGCAGTCACCCCCCACCCCACCCCCAGCACCCTGCCCTCAGCACACAATGCCTGTCCTTGGGGACATGGAGGGGACGCCCCCATCTCCCATGCTCCCAGGGAAGGCCTGCCCTGGGCTCCGGCTGCCCTGGGCTCCGGCTGCCTGGGGCTACGGGAGGGAGTCAGGCTCAGGTGCTGGAGAAGGGAGGGCCCCGCCAGTCCCCGTGAGCCTGGACACAGCCTTCCCCATCCCGCTGCCAGGCAGGGAGTGAAGCCCAGCTCGGTGCCAGGCAGCCCCCGGCCACGGAGCCCAGCTCCAGGCTGAGCCCAGCTCCAGGCTGAGCCCAGCTCCAGGCTGATCCGCCCTGCCCAGGCCAGGCCTGCGCCCTGCCCCAGCCTGAAACAGGTGGGCGCCTGGTCCAGGACCCTCCCGGTTTGCCCACGCCCGCACCCTTGCTGGGTGCTGCCCAGCATGGCAGCTGGCAGAGCCACGGCTGGGAAGCAGCAGACGCGGCAGCGTGGGCAGCACGTGGGCGGCTGCGGGCTGCACACCCACACGGGAGCGCAGCGACCCAGCGGGGGGAGCCCAGGGAATACCCAGCTGGGCGCTCCCAGCCCCATGGCAGGGCCCGTCAGCCCCTCACTGGCCCAGCCACGAGCCCAGGGGGCACACGGGCACAAGGGCAGCCAGGAACCCGACCCAAGGGCACGCGAGGCACCGACACCTCTGCAGGGCCCTTCCCAGGGGCGTCCCCAGGGAGCCCCAGCCCCACGCCCAGGCTCGCCCCTCCCCGTGCAGGATGCAGCTCTCCACATCGCCTTTCGGAACAAGGGGTTGGCACCTGGGGTGGGACACGGGATTGGATGCAGGGAAAAGCTGTTTGGGATTGCACAGGACTTGCTACGGGATGTTTTGTGGAGGACCCTAAGGCAGAGGCGTAGGTGATTTTGGGAGGAATAAGTGCAGAAAAAATCGTGCGGTGTGGGGCTGAAAGGCCCAGCTGGGTGTAAATGCCCGGCGGGTCAGCGCGCCCGAGCGGCGCGGTCTGTCCCACCGTACTGGAGTCCTCCCACGCGGTCCTGGGCGAGGGCTCCCTACGGGGTGCACACGCGTGTGTACAGGGCACGAGCGCACGGGGATCAGCTCGCGGGGGGTGGTGACGGCAGCCAGTGCAGGTGCACGCTCACTGGTGAGGATGCGGCCGGACCGGCCGGCGTCGGTGATGGCGCCTGGGGGGAGCAGGCGGCACAGGGCCTGCCCAGCACCTGACGGTGCCTCTGTGCCTACGGGGTGAGAGCACAGAACTCAGCAACGGGACCCGGGAACTCCTGCCCAGCTCCGAGGTGCCAAGGAGCTGCTGACAGGAGAGGAGCTGTCCCCAAAAGCTCCACTTCGGAAAAGCACCAAAGCCAGGAGCAGGGGACGGAGGAGGCCGTGCCGGTGCACTGCGAGCACAGAGCACAGGGTGGCACTGGCCCTCCACCAGCTCGCTGCCGCGCTGGGGCTCTGCCAGGCCCCTGTGCACAAGGAGGGAACCAGGGCCCGTCACCGCCGAGACAGAACAAATGACCACCGGCTGTGGGCCTGCAGGTGCCCGTGATGGCCGCCCCGCTCTGCCCGGCCCCGCCGGCCCCCCTGTCCCCCGCCGCAGCGTCAGCAGCCCTGCTCCAGCAGAACAACGCCGTGAGCCTTCCCCGCTGCCCAGTGCCGAGCAGCGCTCGGGGCCTTTCTGGAGGGCGAGGGCTACAGCTGCCTGAAGGTGAAGCTGGATTCCCCAAAGGGCCCTCGCCCCAAATCCCGCCACCGCCCCCTCCCTTCTCCGTCAAAGCCCCGGAGGGAGAGCAGCCGCTGCGAGACACCGAGGCGGCAGGCAGAGGAAATGAGCTCAGGCTTCGCAGCAGAGTTTTATTGAAACCGCCCCAGAAGGGAGCTGGTGCAGCCAGGGCCCAGACGCACCCAGAGGGAGGCGCAGGAGGCGCGCAGCTACTGCGCCCGCCGGGCCAGCAGCATCTCCCGGATGTTATCTTCTGCCTCCTTCACGCTCCGCTCCAGGTACGACTTCTTCTGCTGCAAGGCAAAAACCCAGCGGCGCGTTCAGGTCCACCTTGGCCCTGACAGCACGCGCCGGGGCGCCGGGGCCGAGCGCTGCCCAGGGCAGAGCTGCGGGCACCCTGCCGCGGGCACGCACGGCCCTACGGGTTTCCCAACGCGAGGACAGCGGTTATTCATTTCCAGAGGCATCCTGGACCTGTTAATCTTTAGCCTGGACAATGTTTACACAGACTTTGAATTTTGTTCCCTCTGAAAACTGCTGCTCGGAGCTGCTGCAGCAGAGGTGGGCTACGGTAAAGTGCAAGGAAGGGAACGGAGATCAGAGCCCAAAACACCTGGGGCCGGGAGGAGAATCACCACGCTGAGGCCGCCTTAGGGAGACAATAGCAAAATCCTCTGGCACTTGGGTGAAACAGGCTCCTTCTCCCAGCTGGGCCAGTTCTCTAAACACAGACCCTCCTTTCTATCAGAAATTCCCTGGCATCATCACCAAATATGTGTGTTTCCTTAATCATCTTTAATTAGGCTGGGCTTGGCAAGGAAGCAGCCCTAAGCTGTGCATCCCAAGATAGGAATTCAGCACGCAGCGTTTTTTCCTGCTCGTCTGGGTGCTCCTAGGTGACTGGAAAAATCAGCGCTTGGCTCTTTTCACTATTTTCTCCGGGTTTCCAAACAACAGACACAACAGTCCCCGGCGGACGCCAGGCTGGCAGCCGGCGCTGCCGTGCGAGCGCAGGCAATCCTCGCCGCTGGGCGCAGACCTCCTGGGGCGGCGGCAGGGAGAGCACCGCTCCAAACGCATTTCGCTGGGGGCTGGGGGGACCCTCAGGGAGGCTCCCCAGAGCCGGGCTGGCGGGGGGCCATGGGGCGAGCCCGCGGGGGCACACGTGGGGCCCCACCGCTGGTGCCTGCCGCGGCGCTCGCTGTCCCCCCGAGAGCCTCTGCTCAGCAACGCCTGCCGGGGCCGGCTGCGGCACCGTGCCCCCACAGCCCCGCGGGGGTTACAGCCACACCCAGCACCTTCCCACGGGCCAGGGGAGCTCGGTCTCCGGGCCAAGCGAGGTGGCAATAAGCATTGGCAGGATTATTATTAAATTACAGGAGCCTGGGCCTCAGCCTAGAGCATCCTGCCACAGGCTCTGCTCATCATGGGTAGAGGAGCCCGGCACAGCACAAGTGACCTCCAAAGGCCACCAAAGGAAGGACAGCTAAAGGGGGGGCGCAGAGGTCCTCAGCACTGCCCCCCACGCAGGGGGGCTGGAGGAACGTCTGAAAACACACGCTGCCCCGGGTGCTGCACCCGTGGGCGCAGGCTGCGGCAGGAGCAGCACCTCCTGGGGGGCCGGGGCGTGAGCCGGAGGACGTGACCACTGCCAGCCACAGACGGGCAGAACTGTGAGGCTGATGCTCCCCTGACAGCCCCCCCCGACTCCCGCAAGCCCACAGGGAGCTGGGACCCGCAGCACCGAAGGAGAATCCCTCAGCACATGGGACGGTCCTGCTGCCATCGCGCCACCCGTCCCCTCGCAGCAGACCTGCGGTGACACTTCTGTAAGCGCGGCTGAAACGCCCGTGCCATGAGGCCATCCCTTCCAGCCCCATTTCTACACACTGAAGGGCTTTTATTTAAACAGCGAAGGTTGTTAGCGGCAGCTCGGGCCGTGGGTACAGCAAAGGGCTCCTTGTCCCGCTCCGGCGGTGCCCGGGCACGTGGGGTCCCCCCGGTTACAAGAACGGCTTTTGAGGAAACCGCTGGGAGAGGAGGCCCAGCGCGGGTTCCCACTGCCCGCACCTTGCTGACGCACGAGCAGGACTCCTGCCACCGCCGCGCTGTTCTCACGCTGCCCGGGCAGACGTTGAGGGATTTCTCCTCTAGAGAAGTGAATCTGAAGGCTGCGAGGGGAGACAGGCCCCGGAAAACCTGCGTGGGCCCCAGCTCCACCTCGCTCTGCTGCGTGGAGGAGAGGGGCGCCAGTGGAGCCGACCGCTACGCATTCATTTATCATTAACAAATATTTTTGATGCAGTTAGATTAGTGAAACAGCTCTGGCTTCCCGCCCCCTCCAGTCCCCCTCGTGCCCACCAGGCAGCCTGAGACCCTCCCAGAGAGCCGCTCTCCACGGAGCGGCTGCCCCTGGCAGGGCCCTGGGGAGAGGCAGGCAGCCCCGCTGCAGCCGGGAGCCAAGGACGGCTCTGCTCCCCCAACGCAGTGGGATTTCAAACGCCCCGTTGGGAAGCCGGGCTGGCGCCCATTCGGGCCCCACTTCCCCGGGGACAAGGGACCCCGAGCAGCGACGTGGCCTGACGCAGCGCAGGCGCACTCCTGGCTGCCGTGACCCCCGGGGACCCTCGCTGCCCCTGTGCCCTGCCCTCCGCGGGGGAGCAGGGGCCGCACCGCTCACAGCTCACAGGGCTCAGCGCCATTTCTTCACTTCAGCACCACCTGCGGTCCCAGGCGAGTGAGGACTCGGGGAATTCGGATTTCCCTCAGTCACTCTGCTTGGTCACGCAGGCGCTAGGGCTTTCCTCCCAAAAGAAGCTTCCAGGAGCACCAAGGGAAACCCTGCACCGGCGGCTGGGGGGTTGCAAACCTCCCGCGCCCCCCTGCAGGCCGGCAGCCGGCTCCCGCTCCAGCTCACGGCCCGGACCCAGGGGAGGTGAGGAGCGGGCGGTTGCCGCCTTTGCCAAGATGCGTGGCCGAAGCGAGGGGCGCCTTCCCGAGCAGCTCTGCTCTGGCTTCTGCTTCGGTAATCGCAGCAGAAAGAGCAGGAGCTTGCGTGCAAGCCCCTCCTCGCCGCGATTACCGGGGTCTAGACAGGAAACCCCGTCTCTCCCTGCGCCAGCCAGCGCGCTGCCTCGTCACACCGGCTCCCGAGGGCCCGGGGGCTGCCAGCACAGCCCAGCCCAGCGCAGCTCCCGTCACCCCGGGGGTGCTCCGGTCCAGCCAGACCTGCCAGGCTGCCGGTATCTGCTCCCGTGGGAGGAACACTACGGGAGCCTCCGAAACCCCACCTCCAAGCTTCCCACGAAAGGCTTTCATTTGCGCTCGATGCTGATGTGCAGCCCTAGCTAACCCAGCCCTAGCTAACCCAGCCCTAGCTAACCCAGCCCTAGCTAACCCCACGTCCTCTGCCCCCACGTTCTGGGCCAGCCTGCGGCTGCCAGGTTTTAGCTCATCACCCGGGCGGGCGCGTTCCCCCTCTGTCGCCTGTGCGAGCGCAGCTATCAGCCAATTCCCAGTGCAATGCCAGAACTGTTCTGCATGAAATCAAAGGCTGCTGCTCTCCGCAGCCTCTGATATTACTTCTGCACCAGTAACTCCAGTGCTCGCCCGTCAGGAGCCCACCAGGGCATGGCAGCACACTGGCCCCGCGTGGCTGCTGCAGATTCAGCCCCGCTCCCCACGCCACCAGTGCAGCAAACCGCCCCCCACACCCCCACCCTGCGGCCCCTGGGGGCCCCTGGCCAGATGAGGGCTACCCAAACAGCAGCAGAGACCACCGCCTTAGCCAGGGAGGCTCAGGGTGTGACTGAGGAAGGAGACTTGCTCTGGGGGTGACAGGGTGAAGGTGACACTTTGCCACTCAGCACTCAGAGAACCCCGCACACACAGCTTGCCAAAGGGCCACGCTCTGCAGCCAGGCCGGGCAGTGCCGCGCGGCGCTGGCGTCTCCCCAGCACGTACGCAGAGCGCGGCGCGGCAGCGCGGGGGCAATCCCGGCAGCACGGCCGGGAAGGGCTGGTCTGTCAGCGACGGCTCTGCCGGCAGCCAGGGGCCGGCTCCTCCTCTGGGTCTGCGATCGCCACATCCTCTTGCTAAAGATTTATTTACAAACACACTCCTGGAGCGTTACTGGACCTCAGTCCAGAGGCGCAGCTTCTGAGCGCCCGCTCGGCCGGGGCAGTGAGCACCCCCCCACCCCAGGCCGCCGCCGCCCCGCGGCTTTCGGAGGTTTCAGAAACGCTGCTTTGTGTTCACGACCCACACAGTAACTCCCATGCGGGGAGGAATGGCCCGAGGCTGCAGGTCCTGCCAGCGCAGGGAAGCCTCTCCAGCGCAGAAGCGAGGAAGGGGCCGAGGCCGCCCCGCAGGCGGGAGAGCAGCGGGACTCGCAGCTGCACAGCTCCAGGCGGGCAGCACGCTGCGCGTGCACGCTGAAACCAAGCCAGCTGCCCTACAGCAGCCCAGGACCAGCTCCTGCACCCCCACTGTTCCCACCACAGGCCACCCGTCAGTTCTCATCCGACCCCGTATTTGCGGTGACAGCCCCTCGGCCCCGCTCCTGCCCCGCTCCGCCACCTACCCTGAGACACGAGACCAAGGCAGGGCTGCTCGCGGCCGGCCAGCGAGCTCCGGGCCACGTGCAGGACAGCTCATCGCGTGCAAAACTGTGGGAGATGCCCCCAAAAGACTCCCAGCCTCTAGTTTTGTAACTCCTTTAAACTAATCCCGCTGTCAACAGCAGCCACCTTCCCTAGCAAGGAAGGGCTGCAGCGTCTGGGAGCAAGACAAACCACAGCCCTGGCGATCTGTCTGAGAGCCAGCCCAGAAGGAAGTCTTCTCACCTAAATCTGCTCCCTGGAAGCAGGTTTGCCATGCTACCAGCTGCCTGCACCGAGGTGGAGGGTGAGAAGGGACAGCCAAGGACTCTTTTGGGCAGCAGAGGCAACCCCCCCAGCGCCTGCCAGGGGCTCTGACGCCAGGCTCCCAGGTTCTCCAGCCCATGACCGCAGACGGTGCCACCAAGCCTGGCCCTTACTCTCCCCTCCCAGCTCTCGGGAGCCTTCCCCACTTCCAAGCCTTCCTGCAGCCGTCCTGAACGGTGTGGGGCGAGGGGCTCACCTGCGTGGGGTTTCGGTACAGCTACGTTCAGCAAAAGCACCATCAGAAACGCAGCCAATGATGGACTCACGCAGCCCCATCCGACGGGCAAGGCGCAGCTGCCCCCCGGGAGCCCGTCGCGGCAGGAAGGGCTCCGTGCAGCCGCCCGCGCAGCCGCCAGCCCCGCAGAAGGAGCCGCACCACCAGGCCCAGCCCTGCCCACCGGGTCGGGGCAGCGCCTCGCACGGGGCCCCCTTACCCCATGAGGGCGGCGGGCAGGGACGCTGCTGCTGACCCCCCGTGCCCAGGCCGCACTGGGCGGCTGCAGGCCATGGCTGTGCACGGCTGCGGGCAGCCCCGCGGCCCCCCCGCCTCCCCGGCACACGACACACGAGCTCCTTGACTGCCCCCAGCAGAGGCTACATCCAGCAGCCATCCCTCACTGCGCGTGCTTCTCACCGACGTGCACCGGAGCGGCGAGCCTGTGCCCGGGCACCGGTGGCTACGGCAAAAGCGACACCATAAACGTTGGCCCCTGCCATTATCCCCTATGCTGTGGTTTAGCCCCAGGCGGCAGCTGAGCACCACCCAGCCGCACACTCACCCCCTGGTGGGGTGGGGGAGAGAATCTGAAAAGCAAAAGTAAGAAAACTCGTGGGTTGAGATAAGAACGGTTTAATAATTGAAATAAAATGAAATAAAAATAATAATATATTGTAATGAAAAGGCAAACGATGAGAGAGAACAACAAAACCAAGGGGAAAAAAGTGACGCAACCACTCACCATCCACCGACCGATGCCCAGCCCGGCCCCGAGCAGCGATTGCTGCCCCCCAGCCAACTCCCCCAGTTTCTATACTGGGCATGAGGCCAGACAGTCTGGAATAGCCCTGCGGCCAGTCGGGGTCGGCTGTCCTGGCCGTGCCCCCGGCAGAGCAGGGGAAGCTGGAAAGTCCTTGCTGGTGTCAGCCCTGCTCAGCACCAACTGAGCCATCAGGGGGTTACCAACTCCTGGTACTAAACCCAAACCCCAGTACTGGGGCCACTGCTGGGAGGAAAATTAACTCCAACACAGCCGAATCCAGGACACCAGACCACGGCTCGCCCTTGCACTTTGCTCCCTGTCACGGGCAACACTTGCTCCCTGACCAGCGCTGCGCTATTTGGGTTTGGCAGCAGCTGCAGAAATACTAGATTTAATACAAACAAAATTACAGTTCACGCCCCAAAGAAGAAAAGGAGTTGTGGTTAATAGAGGTGGCCGTGGCCTTTTGACACGGCGGGAAGTCACCTCCTGCTTGAGCCTCCCACCTCCGTTCCCATTGCATCATGCTGCCAGCGAGGCCGGCGCTTCGCTGGAGCAGCACGATGACGCACCCGGACCTGACATTCCTGGCAGATTAGAGAGCCAGCATCCACAGATTCCACATCAAGAAAAAACTATTAATCAGCTCCTCTCAGATGAACTTTCAATGATCAAAGCAACATATTTCCGCCGGGACCGTGATTCAGAGGCCGCTGCCTTCCGAGCGGGCCGGCCTGCCGGTGGCCAGCCCCGCACCTCGCAGCCCTGCCGAGAGCCGGCTCAGCGCGGCCGTCCACAGCCTGCACGCGCAGCTCCAAAAGCCAAACCAGTGCCCCTGCTCCAAAAGCCAAACCAGCGCCCCAGCTCCAAAAGCCAAACCAGCGCCCC
>JADKXX010009111.1:0-35772 GCA_017310255.1 Butorides virescens
CAAAAGCCAAACCAGCGCCCCAGCTCCAAAAGCCAAACCAGCGCCCCTGCTCTCAGCAGGAACCCACACGCAGCAGCCACAGCTCGCTCGTGCGGCGCCGCCGGTGACTTTCCTGCTTCACGAAGCGGTTTCTCATTCAGCGTCTGCTCCTTTTGCTCGCCAGATTCCACTTCTCTCTCTTCACCTCAGCAAGAGAAAGCGAGCTTCAAGCCCTGACCTGCAGACACAAATATGCTTAAACCCAAACAAAAATGTTTCCATGGAAATTTAAGGATCTGCTATTGGAACGTGCCCTCTCATTTCAGCCTTTTTTTTTTTTTTTTTTTTTTAAACTGTTTTTCTATAAACTTGTTTTACATCCAACTTGTGAGGACGAAAGGAGCTGGCAGGTTCCTTCCCAGAGAACACCTCCCCGGCTCGCAGCACGCTTGGCTACCAGCCACCAGATGCTGGCAGCCCACTCTCACGCTCAGAAGGCTTTCGTCGAGGAATGCTGCAGAGTCTTCAGGCATGATGCAGAGCCTCAAAGAGGAGCCCTGATACAGCTCATCTTGTGCCACCGTCTCAATAAACCTGCGAGCCAAGAGTTTCTGTACCTCCCCAAGTTAACCCAGGTCATTTTTGGCATTCCTCGAGGGCTCTGTGCGCGCACCCTTTGGGAAAGTGATCAGCAGATCCTGAGATAGAGCTGGAGCGCACGCTTGCCTGGGGAAGGATCTTCCCCGAGAGGAAGGCAAGCGGTGCTGCCCGCGGGCAGGGGGCAGGCAGGGGCAGCAGCCTGAGCCGCCCTGGCTCCCAAGGCCAGCGCTGCCGTGAGGGTGGCCGGGATTGCCCAAACCCCCCTTGCCGGAGAAGGGCACGCCGAGCTATCGTCACACACACCGCGGGCAAGGCAAACACTTTGGTCAGCCTGAGATCATGGAAGGTGCCGTGCCGAGGACAGCGCGCTCTGGTTAACGGGATCTCACTTGGAACCCATGGACGGGAAGGAGGAGGAGGAGGAGGAGGAGCTGAAGAGCACCCGGCGGCTCCTGCCGCGGGAGAAACGGCAAGAGTGGGCAGCAGCGCCGGGGCGGGGAGGGGCTGCGGGCAGCCCTACGCCCTGGTGGGCCCACCCAGCACTGGTCCTCACCCAGTGCCACACTGGCACTTGTGCACGTTGGGAATTACCACGCTACAGCAACCACCAAATATTTAGATACACCCCAAGGCTTTCCAGGCAGAGTTATTGCTCTCGGGAAGTTGCTCCGAGTTTGCTCAGGAGTGACCTGCAGTAGGAAGGGAGCCCAGCTGGTTTCTGGTGACAGCTGCTGACAGAAGCACGATGACGCCGTTTACCTAAGAGGAGAAGTGATGATTCAGATCCCTGGGTTTTCCCTTTGCCATTCTTTCCAGAAGGTAACGGGGACCCTCAGTCACTTCAAAACCATCTGGATTAGAGGGAAGAAGAGAAGACATCAAGCACGCGTGCGCACTTGCCAGCTCAGGAGGATCTTCAGAAGCACCTGCCTAGGGAACTGCTGGTGCAAATTCACCTTCATCATGTGTCCATCCTACCGACAGCACAACCAGCAGGGCTTCCCCCATCGTTATCGTAGCGCCTTGAAACCACGAGGAACACAAAGTTAAAAAGCTGATTTGGAAAAGCGCCCGCCATGTTCCACACTCAGTACCAAGGGAGGCCACCTGCAAGAGAAGAAGGGGCGACGCAAGGGGCGGGAGAGCCCGCCGGCAGAGCAGCCTTTCCCTGCCCGCGCCCCAGCCCGCGGGGAGCACGCCGCGCACACAGGGCAGCGCTTCCAGTGGAGGTGGAGACGGCGGCTCTGCGTGGCTGGGAAATGACGGATTATTCCGGTGAACTCCCGCACGCCAGCCTGCTGTTACCCACTACAAAAGCAAGCCGACTGGGAACCGTTCAGTAGGTGGCAGCAGAAATGCATTATCAACCCAGAGGATGCCTTTCGGGACACCCCTTCTTGGCACATCACCCCTTTAGGCACATCGCTTCGGGTCAGATCCTGTGCCCCAACCAGACTTACGCCAGCAGAGTCAGGCCAAACGCAGAGAACCTGGGTTGGGAAACTCACCCAGATTCTGAAAATCCCCACGTTTTGCTGTGGCGAAAGCGTTCCTCACCAAACCGCCTCTTGCAAAACATGGCAAGTTCCCTAATTTGGTGCTTTGGTTTCTGTGGCCCTGCAGAGCCAGCACGGCTCACCAGAACACCTCCTAGCAATACGGCTTTTGCAAAATCACACCACACCTTCACCTCCTGCAGTCCCGGCCAAACAAGGCCACTTTAAAAGAAAAACTACTTCCATAAATTCCAAAGACTCAACAAATCAGCAACAAGAAGATGATGTAAGCCCCCAACTAAGCAGCTTTCCCCCCTACTTCAGACACCCTCGACCTCGGCTGCGCCGCCGCCCGGGTAGGAGCAGAGCTGGAGGGAGGCGAGCGGAGCGGGCGGCGGCGGAAGCGTGACGGCCTCCCCGCATACCTGGCCCGCAAGGTGTGGCTTTGCAAAGCTGACTCAGGGCTGGGTCAGGTCTCCTGCACGCAGAAGCACGCTTTCCCAATCATCGTTTCCTGTTCTCCCAGGCGAGATGGAGCAGCCAGGGGCAGGATGGAGGTTTCTCGGGCACAGGCAGTCCCCCCTCCCCAGAGCTGCTGGGCGTAGAGGACAGCGAGGAGGGACGGCAGGGGGCTGGTGACTAAGGCGAGGACAGCGGCACTGGTTTTGTGACTAACCATTACTCATGCAAGGAGGAATTTGGAGAGGGACCCGCATCCAGCTCGGCTCGTTGCTTTGGATACTTCTGCAGCCGTAAGCACAAAGGAGAGCTTTGACAATGAATCAGGCCCTGGGTTAAAATGACAAAGACAGACTTATCTACCAACTTTTGTGTTAAAATGATTTCAGTGTAATCGTAAAAGCAGCTTAGTGCTAAGCAGAGGAAACAAGCAACATTTTCAGCCCCAGATGACTAACTGTAGGCTCCTGGATGGACAAAACCATTCAGAGGCAGCAGCAGAAGTGGGTTTTTATTAACGCATGATGGATTTCACTTTCCCCTGGACTACAAAGGAATGAGAGCGTACTGGCAAAGTTTGCTTGAGAAGCTTTTTCCATTTTTTTTTTTTTTTTTTTTTAAAAATCAGAGAAAACCTCCCCTCAAAAAAAAAAAAAATCCTAAAATGAGTCCTGGGATGCTTTATTTTGAAAGCATCTCTGTAACTCGCTTCTAAAGGATTTAAAAGGAAGCAATCAACACCCATGTTCATTATTCTCCTGCTTTTATTATCCACCTAAAAATAAAGGTAGGAACAGTGAAAATAAAGAGAGTCATCAAATTCCAGTTCTCCCCTCATGAAGCCTTTGCCCTCTCAGCTAGTTTGCATGCTTACTTTGCAGTCTGCAGCGCAGGGAAGACCAACAAAGAATTACTAATTAAGCAGCCGCCTGCAAAAATCTGGGAGGTTGAAAACTTGTTGCGGTGCATGATTGCTCCAAAGGAAAAGCTCCAGCGTTGCAAATGCGAACCCACCCGCGTGGGACCTTACCAACACCCCTCGCTCCACCACAGCCAGCGTCACCCACAACCACCCCGCGCAAGCATGGGGCGAGATGTTACAGGCTTTATAAGCCAGCCCAGTTCTAAACCAGTGGGAGACCCTTTCGGAGAGCTGGGAATCCCCGCATGAATGCGATGATTTCTTCTTCCGATGGCTCTACGGTCACAACGCCGTGTTTTGCAACCAGTGACTTGTGCACTATTTAACACAGGACAAACTTCTTACGCAATTTGCAAAGCGGAACTTATTCTTATTTGATCTTTATCCAACAAATCTAGCAGAGGAATCCGAACCAGTATTTAAAGAAATACACCTCCTCTCTGGTGATACCAAACAGCGTTTGTGCCCTTCTAAAGCTGCAAGGTGCTGGCTGCACACGATCTGCCTGGGATGAGAGACACCGCAGTTCGGATAAAGAGAAACAGCATAAAATTCACATTGAGGTAGGCTGTAAGGATACAACCCTTTTGTGATCCTCACTTTTGACAAATGACGGTGAGACAGACTGCGAGGCTTCAGGCAGAAAGAAGTAAGTGAAGTCAGTGACTCATCACAGCCCTGGAAGCAAGGAATAGGCCTGGTACTCACATTACATCAGCAGCCAGTTCAGGGGCCAGAGAGAATTACCGCAGCGTTAGCTATGCCCCAATTCCTCCTGTATTTACCTGAAATTTGTATGGCCCCAGCCCAGCGTCAGAGGGCTTCTCACAAGGAATGACTTTGTCCTGACAGCGTTAGCTCTGTGTCCATTACACTCTCAACCTTCTCACCATTTTATTGTTTTAAAGATCGTTTTTCGCATTGCTCAGAGCATTTTTCATTTCAAAAATCAGGAATGAGAATGTGTATTCTCCTCCCTGTAAGACAGCCAGGCCTATAGGGAAAAAAAAAAAAACCACCAAATAAAGAGCTTCGTCTCCTCCCTCCTCCAAAGCAAGCATCTCGTGGAGGGCAGGCGGGTGCTGAGGGCTCTGCCCATGCAGGCTGTGCTCTGCTCTCCCATGCCGGGGATGCTGCCCAGCTGACAGTGAGCTTAGGCTGGCAGCTGGACCACCCCTGTCTTCCAAAAGCAAGCTAAGCCTCCAGCTTTGCAGCTCCAAGAGCAGGAGCAAGCCCTCGGTGAAGGCACAGACCCAGGCCTGGATGACAGAAACCAACAGAGTCAAGATGAACCACATTTCCCAGGAACATCACCAAGTGCAAATGCCCATGCCCCGAAGGACCTGCCCAGATACCCAAAGCCATGCCAGATGAAGGCTATCGCCTGGCCTGGTCCTCACCAGGCGCCTGGTGAGGCTCTGCAGCTCGCTTCTACGCCAGTCCCCATAACTTGTGGAGCTCCCACAGCTTCCTCCTGAAAGGTCCATGCAAGCCCAAGTGTTAATCCCACGTGTTGAGTTCGCTTCCACACTCCGCCCATCCCCACGTCAGGTGTCCACCCTCCCTCCACAGCAAGCAGAGGGAGATCACCTCCAGGAACAAGTGACCCTCTGGAAGCATATGCTGTCTCTCTCTTGACGGCAGACATCTGGACTGCTGACTCGTGGATGGCCAGGGGGAGTTAATGAGAGCCCACGGTGTGACTGAGGGGCAAGAGGAGGTATCACCACTCTGAATTCCCAAACATCAGATACTGTAAAGTTGGGGGTGGGGTGGGGTGTAGAAGTGGAAACAAATAGTAAAAAAAACCCCAAACCTAAACAAAAAAAACCCACCAAAAAACCACCAATCCCTCCCCCAAACCAAAAAAACCACCAACCCCACAAACCACCACCTTCCAGGATGAGCATATTAAGAAAATTAAAAAAAAATAATAATAAAAAAAGAAGATATCAATCTACTCCCTGACAACGCCCCAGACCTGCACACAATTCGTGCCAGAGGAGTTCTGCACATGTTTGCAAATCACGGTCGCAGCCGAGCCCCCCGGTTGCACAGATGGTTCTGGCTTGGCTCCCGTATGGGAGCGCACCAGCCGTCCCTCGGGAGGCCCGGCCATAAAGGCACCGGGGCTGAAACCAAGCCAGGGACTGGCCTCATCTGTGCACACACTTGGAAAGAAGGGGCAGCTTCTGTGGCAAGGCGCGTTTAAAGCCGTGTCCTCGCTACGTGCACCTATGCCAGCCGTGGAATGAGAGAACAGCACACGCACCCAAAGCAGGCTCTGCTCCGGGCTGAAGCACAGAGGGCTATTCTTGAGGCTTCCCCTCTCCAAAGCAAACAGGAGCATTCCTGATTTTCCCCTGTTTATTTAAAAAGCCCACCACACATTCCTGGGCACCGGCCTATCCCAAGCCAACCATGGGATGAGAGCTTCTACACTGTAAATCCCAGGAAGAAATTGGTCTAACTTGGGAATGGCCTAACAATCGCTACCTTCTGGTGGCCGCTTAGCGGCCTGCAAAATGCACCACAAATCTCAGGAGACCTGTTTTCACATTGTTACAGCCACCCTCAGAACTGGCCTCCGCGCTGAGTCTCGGTGTGAAGCCCGCGAGCGGCCGCAGGAGCAGGTCAGAGGCACGCGGCCGCGCCAAGCAGGTCCAGCCCAGCCGTACCTGCCCGGAGAGCGCGGACTCCCGGGCTCCGGCACTTCTCCCAGCCACACTTCGCCTGCTTAGATCTTTGTTCCCATAGGGTACGAAAACACCACTGCTGTGGCAACCACCAGAGACGCCCTGCTGGATTCATCGGGAAGGGGGGCACCACCATTACGCCTCAGGGCTGCAGCAAAGCCATTTTAAAGCTCCTAGAGAAAGAAGATTAGAGAAGCAGAAGCCGCAGCACGAGCAGGTTTGCGTCCAGGCAGCACTGGTGAAGAGGGCTGTTGTCACCTCTGACGCCTGGTCACCCCAGGCATTGCAACGCGGTCACTTCTTGACTTCACCAGGAAGGAGCCCTGCACCACCACCTACGCCTGCAGAGCCGGAGCGCAGCGGTGCTCGAGAGCAGACTGTTCGCTTCTCCGCCATGAACGAGAACAAAGGTTTTCTGTGTGGGAGAGGGCAACGGGACATGGCATTTTAGGGATCACGGGAAGAATTTCTGAATCGGGAAGCAAGCATTTAGGTATTGCCTTCCCGATTGCATTTTCTACTCCAGGCAGACAGAGAAGAAAACAGCCAACCCCTTATCTCCTCAGCAGTAAACTGGCAGCCTCCCATACACGTGTGAAAGATTTGCCTGGGAAACAAGGACACAA
Source organism: Butorides virescens (assembly GCA_017310255.1). Lineage (NCBI taxonomy): Eukaryota > Metazoa > Chordata > Aves > Pelecaniformes > Ardeidae > Butorides > Butorides virescens. The sequence continues at coordinate 6,779 of JADKXX010009111.1, forward strand.
CAATGCTGTGGTCAGAGTTAAAAACCAAAATCCAGCCAGAAAACTGCAGGTTGCTTTTGCCCTTTTCACGAAGGAGCTATATTCAGTGGCACACAGACAGAGCTGCCCAGCAGAGCCTCCCCCTTATTTGTTATTTTTAGCAATTTAGTCTGACAACGCCTGACAACTAAACATGCTGAATATAGCAGGAGAGAAGGGGACTATCAGATACTATCAGAGAAAACACACAGCGATAATCGCTTTCTCCACCCCTAACGAAGAATCAATTTTCCATGTCTTTGTAACATCATAGAGTTTGTTCCTTTTAAAATGCCACATTTAAAAACAGAATCCATCTAGCCCTACAATGGAAACGGATAACATTTCCTGAAACAAAGCATTGTTCCACCCCTCGCATATCATGTTTCCTTAAAAACAAGGGAAGAAAAACATTACTTGCTTTTTCTCCTAATACTGCACAAACATTGCTGAGCTAAAAAGAGTCTGTGCTCATCCCTTTAGAATGCTTTCAAAATAGATTTAACGCATACCCCTCGTACTGTGAAACACAACAAGAATTCGATAGTATCAGGACTGGAAAAATCCAAATCGCTCCTGCTAGGCAGGACGCTTCCACGCCAGCACGGGAGCCAGCCCGTGCCATCCCCCTCTGCGAGGCTCAGGCAGGTTCTCATAAGCCTCCCTGGCACAGCCTTTAAGCAGGCATGTGTATTTTGCCAGCAAGCCTGGACAGTCTACTTGGATTCCGAAGGATTATATACGAGTTGTGAAGTTAAGAATGCTCCGTACGTACGTATTCACCTCCATACCTTGGCTTTACCAAGAAGGGTAACGCCACCTTGCTTTTTCTGCAGAGTAACCGCCAGGCTGTGCCTCTGCCCCCTCGTACACACCCACGCCCCTTCCGTGTGTTCAGAACACGGTTCCTCTCGCAAAGTACATCCAACGTGTATTCCAATCTGTCGTAAGAGCAAGGCATGAATGTCTCAAGCTCACGCTACGTGAGTAACCAGATCAGTCACACTGTATGGATACTGCAGGATTACTCTGACCGGCTTGATTCAACCACGCAAAGTGAGAAATGTAAATAACAAGGTAGTTAACAACGTAAAATATAAACCTAAGCTTTAAAATCCTTCCAGTTTTAATAAGGGATGGAGGGAAGCTTTAACCTATCTTGGTCTGATATGTATTTTACAATGATGCAGTGGAAGCACAAGGTCACAAAGTTTCACATTCTTTCCTGCTTCTGTCACAACTTGTTTTCAGGACAGCGAAATCCCCTACTCCTGTGATAAGTGCTCTCTGACCTGGACTCAGATATTTCCCCCGAAATCTCAGTTTCCAGTAGTTGCCAGTCTAAGAGCTTGTCTTCTTCCACAGGGAATCCCAAGCCTAAGGAAAATCCTTTTCACAAAACTGCCAGCCAGCTGGAAGCCGAGCAGTTAAAAGATGGATTTGAATATTCACTTAAAACAAACTGTTGAAAGCTGTGGCAATCTGACCCACTATCCACAGTTAAAAAGAAAAACCAACCCATGTGGCAACCACCCTTCCACTCCCACCATCTTTGGAGACCATCACTGTTGCTGGGAACTTCAATCCAGCGGCCATAATCAGAGACTCAAGCAACAGGGAGCTACCAAGCAGAAAAACACATCTGCAAAGCAGCCAGCTCTGAGGCTTTGTGTAAGAACGGCAAAGGTTGTAATTTGGGGGGAATTCCATCCATTCTGCTCAACTCAGCAATCAGCAAGTTCAGGAGGCAAGAACATTCCCCTCCAGGAACAGGAAGAAACTGGGATGCACAGCTGAAGGGCACAGTAGCCAAAAAGCTGACCACAGCCTGATGGACCTGGCGGCAAGGGCCCGATGGAAGGTTTGTAAACAGAGGCTGTCAACCACACTCCAATCACTTCCAAATCCAGATGTGCTGCTATGAAGTTCTCCATGTGTAGTTGCAGGGTGTCTTTGCACAAAGCCACTGCCACCTGGGACGGCTCCAGAGTAGCCAGGACACAATCACTTTTATCACATAAAATGAAAATCACTGTGCCTTGTCTGCACTAACACCACCTTAAATATACGGCCTGCCCATGGAGCATGTTTTCCCAGAAAATGTTCTCGTGGCCAGAAACACAAGCCCACTTATTATCCAGCACAGAAAATACTCCAGGCAACACAACATATGGTGATGTGCTTGCCCCTCAGCTCCCCAGGCAAGCTGACTTTTGAGAAGGAATTAAAAAAGAAAAAAAAAATACAAACTCTGCTTTGGTGTAAGTAGAGGACAACTGCACGGGTTTGAGCGTTGACTTCCTATTCACGCTTCTCCCGACTTAGCTGGTCTCCACACCCACTTTCTCCAGAATACTAACAGATCAGAGAAGCAGCTTGACAACTCAGGCTTCGCTTTCTCTGTCATTCCCTGAAAACCATGGAATGGGGTTTTGTATTATATTTTAGGGGCATTAAGAAAAAAATACACTAATGGCCTTGGAAAAGTACATTTTGAACATCCTCTCCGAAGATCTGTAGCTGTATGGGTAGCCACTAGCAGATAGTCAAGACCCACTCAGTAACTTGGTTGAACACTGCAGCCTATGCAGACACTACTTTATAGTTCCTAGATATTCTTCTGTGCCTCGAATCCTCCCAGATAAACATGAGAACCCAGAAGTGCTCTGACCACATCGTCAAAGTCCCATCTTCCCCTACATCCGGCCTCCACCAGCAGCCACCAGTCGATGCCTAGGGCAGAGTGTAAGGACAGGGCAGGCTTGCGCAGCGCTTCCTCCTCATACTTTCCCAGCCTCCAGACATTTTTAGCTCAAGGACTTCCTGAGCAGGATGCCATTTCTACATATTTGGTTATTCTCAATGGATTTCTCTTCCATGAATTTGTGCGATTGTCCTGAGCCAGTGTAAACTTTTAATATTCACAGCCCTGGCAAAGTTTCACATCACCTATCTGCTGCCCATAACCACACAAACATCCTTTTGCTAGTTTTAAACCTTGCTCCTACTAATCTCATCCGAATCCCTCACCCCCAGCTTTCATATCACGACACAGAGCGAACAACCAATCCCTGCTGGGGTTGCAGTTCTAGCAAATAAACCAAGGGGGATGAATTACGGGTAGGTTACTGGTAACAGGCGCTGTTTCACCTAGGTACAACCCTTCAGAGTGAGGAGTACCAGATAAAAATCAAGGGATGTAGCAAACAGCATCTTGTTGACCTTCAATGCTCTACTTGCATCATCATTACCTGCCAAAAACTTACCTCTAACTCCTTAATTTTCTCTTCGGCTATTCTCTGTTTTTCTAAGAGCTGATTATGAATCACTCCTTTAGACTGCAGAATAAACCTACAAGCGAAAGAGAAGAAACAGACAACTGTTGGATATTTTTGACATCTGCTGTGCACAGCGAGTTAAAGTACAGCGACCGCTGCAAAGTACCCATCCTCACATCTCACACCCTCACGCATCCTCGATGGGGGCAGAAGAAATCCCTGTGATAGCTCACACAAACCACCGGGCTGGCCTCAAAGGCTTGCCCACGAATCTCACCCATGATTTCGGAGGAAAAAAACCAGATGAACATGGATCTCCCTCTATCATTCAGCATCCTTGAGTTATTGGAAAGCAGTTCTTGCACACAGCTAGCAAGGGGGGGTCTGTCATCACATTCCCTTCAAAGGGATCTAAATCAGCTGATGGCATGTAGTCAAGGAAGCCTCTTTCAGCAGGTAAAAGCCATTCATTACTGTTTTAGTGCTCACAAGCTAAAGAAACCTGCACAATAAAAACAAAACCTTCTACTGAGAACAGCTCAGAGAGTTGGGGGTGTTCAGCCTGGGGAGGAGAAGGCTCCAGGCAGACCCTCCTGCAGCCTTTCAATATACAAAAGGGGCTCCTAAGAAAGACAAAGAGAGACGTTTTACCAGGGCCTACAGCAACAGGACAAGGGGCAATGGTTTTAAACTGGAAGAGGGCAGGGTCAGGTGGGACATAGGGAAGAAACGTGTGACGATGAGGAGGGTGAGGCACTGGGACAGGTTGCCCAGGGAAGTTGTGGATGCCCCATCCCTGGAAGGGTTCAAGGTTGGGCTGGACGGGGCTCTGAGCAACCTGATCCAGCAGAAGACGTCCCTGCCCATGGTGGGGGGTTGGACTGGATGGTCTGTGAAGTTCCTGTCCAACCCAAACCCTTCGGTGATTTGATGATGCACAGCCAGGTCCTTCCACCAGGAACACAGAGCCATGGTACCCCTGCCTTTACTTGAGCTGTCACAGTTCCCACTGCTCAGGGCTTGGCTTTAACACACGCTCCCATCGACCTCCAAATTCCCATGCTTTCTACCTTCGGAGGATTTTTCTGTGGGGTGGGAAGGGGTCATTTTTAACTGAAATTGCAGCCACTGTTTTCTGTTTGTCCTGTTTTTTAATTGCCAAAGGGATTTGAAAGGTGCATCCATAACATCTCAGTCACAGCAACCCTGCTTGCCAGAAGGCAAAAAGCTGCCCGAGTGGCTCAGAAGAGCCCCTGGAGGAGCACCAGCACCCAAAGCAGCTCTCCAGCACGTGGCACTGGCATCCCACAAAGAGGTAAAGGACAACTAAGTCCAAATGAATTTTAGGAACACTCCATGGTTGTTTTTCATCCTTCCAGACATAAAGAATGTACAGGCCGCAGATTCGCCCCTTCCCTACTTAGAAAGTCCCCCAGGGGATTTAGAAGGAGCCTCCACGGGTCATACCAACGAGGTCAAGGTCTCCCTCCAGCACCAACTAGGGTCAGCGCCCTCCTGCCAGGTGACAAGAGCTCATGCTTGAACAGTTAAAATGAGCAGCCTTAGACAGGGCAGAATCAGAGCGCATTCCCCGTCTGCTATAGAAAAATCTGAAATCTGTTTGCAGTGCCATCTCCCGTGACAAGTGACATTATTAACGTGTTTGCTCAGGGCCTGGTAAACACAAATGCGGATCCGACGCTTGGCTTGAAACCCAGCACACTCTGCATCAGCAACGCAACGGCCAAGAGGAAAACTACCTGCCCCATGCATTCCTCAAATGCATGGGAGCAGAACTACGGTTAATTATAACAGGTTTCCAATTAAAACTCTCTTCAGTGCTGCTATTAACTGCACTCAGCAACCGCTTCCTCCTCCTCCTCCCACTTCTCTCCCTTGTTCTGCTTCACCTCCTCTTTTCTACAGTAACTTCCCCTACATCTTTTACATCGCAATTTTCTCAAATGTCTCCTTGTTTCTTCCCAGTCTCAGCTCACGCTTACTCCTGGTGTCACCTTGGTTCTGTATCGGCTCCCGTTCACGCACGCTCTCTTTGTCCCCTCAATCCCCCCCTTCCCGTTAGGCGCCCCCCCAACCCACTTTCACAGTGGTGGTGTTTTCAGGTCCCAGCACACACCAGCCTGCTGAAATAGAATGTGGGTTTTGCTCAGTCTTGTGAAAGTCGAGTCCCTGACCCCCTTTGTAGGAAAGGGGATTGATTTACATTGCTATTGGATGCAGAGCCTGGATCCCACCAGAGAGGAGCTACTTTTCAGGACCGCCAGCAGCCACGTCATTCCGACACTCCTACCCCAAGCCTGCAGTACCAGAAGGAACAAACATGAACCTTCACACACGCGCCCCCCGTACATTTTGGGGTGAAGACTGAAATTTTGCCTCACTTCTGCAGTAGCTGCCATTAGTGAAAAATCAAAGCTGCAAGATGCCCTCAGTAAACAAAGCCATGGGTCCCTTCCCACGTCACAGCTTCCCCGAGCCTCTATGCGTACACGAACGTTTCCTTCATTATTTCCTTTCTTCGTGGGCACAGCAGAGAAAAACAGAACACCTTCTCATTTGCTTCCCCAAATTGTTTAGCAAGATCGACCATTTTGGTTTCACGGATGCCCTGGTCTAAGAAGCAAAGTTAAACACCAGCACGGCTTGATCAACTTTGCCCACGCTGCAGCTGGGAAGGTCCCTGCTGGGCCACAGGCCCTGAGCAACCCCGGCTAGCTGAGAACCGCTATGGGCACCAAAACCTTTGAACAAACAAGCAGCTGACTTCACTTCTATTCTGCAAATGTCAACAGCAGTCATCAGGGAAAATATCCTCCCTCCCACCCTCTTGCAATGCTCTGGCACTGCAGCAAATTAAAACTGGATGGCTGAAGTTAGCGCTGACAAGACTCATGTGGGCAGCTGGGCACAAACACAACCGCCCCAATTTTATTTGCCATAAAATAGTGGGCTGGAACCTGCGTCCATTCACACACTGGCTCAGAAGCAGATCAAACGTCCCCGGCTTGGCCAGCAGTATCCTTCAGAAGGTCTTCAGCTGCACCAGCTTCAAGCTGCCCATGTTAATTCCCTGCCGCAAGACCATGGAGCCCTCAGCCTGACGTGCATGGGTGCTCCCGTGTGAGCTGTCAAAGGCTAGCTTTTCGAAAGTCAAAGCTATAAATCCACATCCACTGTTAACTATTAAAATCTGTGGCTTCGCTTTCCAACATAAGAAGGACTCAAAATAAACTCATGAGTGGTTTAGCTTCTAGCTTGGGATACACGCATTATGGAGATCTTGGCCCAAGTTTTTACCTAAGGAAATAATGTGGTTTATGGCAGCACTTGGAAAAAGCAGAAGCTTGTTCTGCTCATTAGGTAAGTGGTGCTTCAGGGCACTTGTAATAAGCCAGAGTTTAAATTTAATCTGGATTTCATTCTTCCAATTACCCTAAGTAAAACACCAACTTGATGATTTTTTTTTTTTCTCACCAAGCAGGAGAAATAGGGCAGTGTCATTCTGCCTGCTTTTAGATAAAAATTCATAAATAAAATAACCAGCCACCGCGTCCCGGAGCTGAGGAGCTGCTTCCCGCTCGGTGAGGCTGAGCTGGGCCCACGGCACGGCCAGCGCCAACCCCGGGCCCACAGCACGGCCAGCGCCAACCCCTCGGCACAGACCAGCACCGCAGAGCCGACACCTCCACAGATCCCTCCGCTGGAGTCCGCCAGAGGAGGCTCCAAGCTCCGGGAGCTTGTGCATCAAAGTGGGATGGCTCCTCCAGACGAGCGAGTTCACTCGTGTCCGCCTTCTCTCAGTGGAACGTCACAGCACACACCAATAGATCTGTCAGACACGACACCCACGCTATCAAACGTGAAACAATGACTCAAGAAAACATTCAGGAACAATCACCTCTTCAGACAGGAATTTTTTCACTGTTGTTAAACAACACCAGAAATATCTAGGTCAGAACAGACAAGTTCACCACATCGCAGCTGGCCACCCATTTCAAAGGGAATGGCTAGTAAACACAGAGCAGGATTTGCCCTATTCTGGATACTTAGCAATTTTTCCAATGTCCATAAAACCTCAAAAAAACCCTCAAAACAAACCAAAGAAAATCAGACAAGAAAGCTCCAGAGGAGTGGGGTCCTCTGGGGCAGCGATGTGCAGCCAAAGTGGGGCTGCCAACACGAGCAGCTCCGTAAGAGCGTGAAGTGTTTGCCAACCGGCTGCACCTACGTGCTCCTGTCTCCTGGTGACTCCTGGGGCTCCAGTGCAATACGAGGAACAAAAATAGAGCACAAAGGAACTGAAAGAGAAACCTCACTCTAAATATTCCCACTTGTTTCTATTTTCCTCCCTCCGCTAGCTCCACATCGGGGATTTGTTTCCTTAAAGCACAGAAAGTGGTTGATATACTCTGAGGCTCATTGCTTGTTTCCTTCTGAAGGGATCGCTTACCCCTTCCCAATTATAAAATTCTAGATAGAGTGCCTATTTGTTCAGTGTTCACACAGCACTCCCTCATGCCCTGGTCCAAATGGTCTTCAGGCTGGTCAGCAATGCCATCAGCTTCATCATCCGCCTGCTCCTTTGTGTCACACGTACACACCCACAAAGTGATGCCTGTACCCTGTAAGTAATTCCATAACTCAGTCTGTCTGCACCAAAATGTACTGTTTACTTGAATTTAAGACATGATATTAGAAAGATTCGTCTCTTAATGCATGAGGTTATGGAGATGTTTGTTCAGCACACGCCACTCTTCATTATGACATACAAGTCATTAAAGTTATTAAAGGTGGAGTACCAGTGATACTCATAGTTAAGGTTTTCCATTAAGAACCCCTATTTTCAATTACTTGCAACTGCAACCAGCTTCAACCTTTACGCCCAAAACTCTCGGCGGCAGGCATCCGTCCCGGGCACGAGCACTCCCTCCTCTTCCTCCTCCTGTTCCGGTTGGGGAAGGTGGTTCAGGTGTTTCTCCTGCACGGCTGGCCGCTGCAAGAGGCCGCTCGTATTGAAGTGTTAGAGCCTGGAGGGCAGGAGCCGCGCAGCCGGCCACGGGGCTCCCTCCTGCCGGGCTGCCAAGCGACTCTTCCCACCTGGGCCCACGTGTATCACTGCGAGAGCCTGCGCAGGGTTCCAGGGGAAGCTTTCCCCCTGCCTGATGCCGATGCTCATCCCTCTGCCTCATTTCAGAGAGAGCCCACTTTACAGGTAGGAACGCCCCAGTGCTATTTTGCCAGAATACGGATGAATGACAGATCCAAACGCCCGCTCAGCCTGGCTCCCACCTCAAACTAAGGTTTGTTAGAACCTCAGCTTTACGGTTCCCGCAGCATTTGGGAAAACTCTCTACAAAAACTTAAGATACTGAAAAACTCCCTAGCAACTTTGTGCAAATCCATACTATTATTTTAACGTGCTTATTGTATTTCTAAGACCTCACGCCACGCTATAACACAGCACGGTCATTTACATGGAACACCCTGCTCCTTGAAACCAAGCGTTTTCATTGTACTCCTCCACGAGAAAAGTTGGGCTAAGCCCAGTCATGCCCTTATCTATTTAAAGATGCTCGTTAATTCTGAACTTGCACTGCCGTTCAAGCTTTGAGCATACTCAGTGGGGGATTACTGCATTTTAAGTACTGTTCAAAGCCAATGGAAGAGAGGCTTCCAACGAGCTGATCCCAAGCAATCTAGCGTGATTGAACAGGAGCCGGCTGTGCACAACGCAAGCACCCAGCCGACCCCGCCACGCCGTAGGGTCTGCCTGTGCTCCTGTAAACGATTCCCTACGCAGTTCGTAACAGGCACTACTTACACCCCAGCAAATTCCAGTTTTAGTCATCCTAGACGAATTACCCTGTTCCAAACAAGACAAGGAAGCGATATTAAAAAGAAAGGAAAATCATGACTAATTATAGTTTCTGCTGCCACCCTTCATGTCTAAGGGTTTCACATTTTTCAGTCTGATTTTGAATTTCCCATTCAACAGATCATATGCCTTAACTAGAACTTGTTCAGAAACAGATGGAGCTGGAACAGATGAGTTGAAGCTTCTCCTATGTTTGCATTTATTTTAGTGGTCAGTCGTCTCATAGGGTCACTCTCAATATAGCTAAACTTAACTATTCCCCCCTCCCCCCGCCAAAGCAGCACATACCTTAAAGCAAAACAAATCCTGCAGCTTATATTGGGAGGATTATAGAGGAGTATGTTCCAGGAATGGCAGTTTATAGTTCATGTGCCATTTTACTGCTGCACTCGCAGAGGTGGGCATGCACCAGGAGACGCGGGTGGAAGCCTGCTGGCCCTGGTGGGCAGCGGAACCCGAGCAAACCCAGCCGGACAGCCTGGAGCACGCAGAGACCAGGATTAGCAGCACTGGAAGCAGTCCAAACCGAGCCTTATGTAGGCCACAACAAGGGTAACTTTTACTCAGATGAACATTTATAAGCCATAAACCTATTTACTTTAAGGAGCTAAAGGAAGAGAACAAAAAGCGCCACACTGTTGGCTTCCTTACGCCTCTGCCCGGACTGGCCCAGCGCGGCCGGCTGGCCCTGCCGAGGGGCAGCGGGGCTCGGACTGCGCTTCGGGCCATGTTTACATTGAGTTTTCACTTTTTTTTGGGGGGGGGGTCTGTCAATAGCTAAAGCATATTACATTACCTCACGCCAAGATAGCAACACAGCTTGCAAGCAGCAGTTTCTGCATTGCCAGACACTTAACTAGATGGCAGATTTATACCATTGTTCATGCTTGGTTCTTTAAAAAAAGAAAGCAGGAATATACCTCTAAGTGTGTGTTAAACATAGCACAACCCGAAATAATAAAATAGTACTGTGGTCTGCTTTTAAAGAACATCATCAATTCTTTTCGCAGGCTCAATTGACATAAATGGAATTTAAAAAAAAAGCAAGCAAATGCCTCCTCTAGATCACACAGGAATTAATAACATTGGCGATTCAAACCGTGAGGGGAAAACAGCACAAGCATGGCTGCAGTTTTTCCTCACTATATCCCTGGTTTAGTGGCTTTAACTTCCAACTTTGCTTTAATGCAATTTTTTAGCATGTAACACCAATGACCCGCAGCGGGTTGAAGCACAGGAAGCTCAAGCGACTACAGCTTGCCTACCAAGATGCACTTCCCATGGATTCTTTGCAGTCTAGGTTGCACCATATTTGAAAGTTGCAAGCAGCAGAAAGCAGAAACAATTTTTCCAATAATGGGAAGTCAAGATCAAGTTCTAAAGCCTCCAGTATTTTTAAGAATTCCCCACAAATTCTTAAGGAAGAACATTAAATAAAAAAAAAAAGAAAAATCAAATGAGCACACATCTAGGAAAATACAAACAAGCAAACGCTGGCGTGAACACCCTGTGGTCAACCAATCTTAAAGAAATTTCTATTTAAAAAAGGTTTTTTCCTACTGGTAAATCTCCTGCGATCGGAAAGGCGAACCTTGCAGTGGTAAATGAAGGGACATGGAGATGCTGCTCTGCTCTGACAGCTTTTACCCTTCGCAGCAGCCGCCCTTCACTAAGAACCTGCGCAGGAAAACCAGCAAATTCAGGACACGTCTCTTTTGAAAAGCAAATCCATCCACAGTTGCAGGAAAAAAACCCCACTTTGTGCCTTGCCCAGGAAGAAACCCTTGAAATGCTAAGAGAGGAGGAAGACCCAACTCTTGGCTCGTGGCTGCTGAACAGCACGGCCTTGGCTTCTGCACATCACAAATCCTGCTCCAGCAAAGCCTCAAAGCACGCCATACAGCAGGCATCAGAGGTGGATGTAACGATAACCGCCTCAAAAGGATTCAAGCATAACACTGATACAGAGATATTTCTGGATGCCAGAGTTAAATTAGCTAGCACTAAAACAATCACGCTGTGGTTTCCTAATCAGTAAGAGCAAACATTTTTGGAATCGGCATTTGTGGACCGAAAAGGCTGGGTGTTGTTTTGGAAAATTGTTTCCCCTCAGAAAGCCTGATTTTTTTTTTACTTATTATTTTTTAAACTGGCTGAAACATTCTGTTAATTCAGCAAATAGCTTTGGAGAAAACAAAAATAAAAATTCAGGACAGCAGTCGCAGCGTTCCTGAGTTCAGCACTTTGGTTCTTGCATCCCTGCGTGCGACTCGTGTAAAACAGCGATCTCATCCCACGGGACTGGTTTCCTCATTTTTCACTTCAGCGTTTTAATGTCGGGGTCGTGCATGAAACCCTCCTTCCTTCAGGCTTTGAACAGGCAGCAAGGTCAGAGGATGCTCAGCCCTAGATTTCTCGTCTGTATTAAGGCTGTTCCCCAGAAATGTATATATTATGTTGGCGTGCACATATTCCACTTATCTGCCCAGAGACTGACTCTGAGCATCTCCACCCGACGGCTGTGGGCCCCCGGTGTCGGGCACCCTGTCACACCCTGGCCCGCTGGCCAGATATCCGTTGACACCACACTGGAGGGGCATCCCAAGCAAGGCAGGGATATGACAGGGACTCTCCTGGTCCTTCTTTGGTCCAGTGATTTGGCCATTCTCCTCTGCCACAGGAAAGCCAAAGTTAAGTGCCCACACTAAACCAGGGACCAGCCCTACATTCTGAAAGAAGTGCTCTAGCACTCAGGATCTCCCCAGGGACTCTAACCCTCAGTTCCAAGATTTCCTTTAGGAAATGGGGGAAAAGATTGGAAATACAGTACTTTAAATCTACTAAATATTAAAGTAAATGGAAGCTCCTTGCTACTTCAGACTATCAGAGCGACATTTTAGGTGCTTGGAGGACTTCAGAAATACGACAGTCATGTTCCATAATTTTCTTGCAAAGTCATTTGGCACAGCAACCCACAACAGCAAGAGCAGTTCAAGCTCCTCAAAACATTTAATTCTTGCCTAGCATGGATCCAAAGAGAACTCTGTGGCACTGAAGCCACGGATGGGTTGCATTTGCAAGAGAGCCCAGACTTCCTCTTTCTGGAGGCAGGGACAGAACGCGGGTGCCTTGCTACCGCCCTCGCTCCCCACAACAGCCTGACCTCCAAGCTGCCGCCTGGCAAGCGCAAGACTTCGTGAAGGCTCTGGCATTTACGTGATGGCACATTGCCTGCAGACCACAGCAGATCAAACTGCCTCTTCTAGCAACGACAACCGGCTGCACGAGTAGCTTGTCTCTGTTCTGACCCTTATCTTCGCAGTTTAGATTTCATCTCCTTTACGTTTACTGGGTAACTCCTTCCTCAGGTAACTCCTTCCTCTGCGTTGTCTAGATAACAGGCAGGGAAAAAGTTAGGGATAAAGGAAAGACAAATGGAACCGATTTGTTTGAATGTCTTACTCCTAGTCCCAACAGAAAAGTGTTCCCGAAGAGTTAAAGGTCTCCAGGCAAGGGAGAGAAGCATCAAGTAAAAGCTGTATCGCTAATCTTCTACCACAGTGCTCATGGAGTAGGTGGGGGGACTGTAACCAACAGGTTTATTTCAAGCAGGGCTAAGTAAAACACCTATTTTTGTTTTAAATCAGCTATTATTTTTATTCTAAGACCCTTTTTTTGTGCTGCCTATACATTTGACAAACACTGGCCTATGAGATGCATCCCTTCTGCACCAGTCCTCTGTCTGAAGCCGATTTGTTACAGAAATGCAGCTGCTTCCTAGAACTGGGCAGGTGTACATCCCGCACGCGGGCCACGGAAATCTTACTCGTCTCTGTAGTTTCAGTACTGCATGGAGAAATTATGTAGAGCAGCAGGGCAGGAGAGCTATAACTGGACCAAGATATCCAGGAGATTACAACTGAGCAGCCCAGGGCAGCAGGAATAAGATCAAGAACTGAATGGGGGAAGGGTGGGGGGAGCGTGTTTGAGAAATCAGAAGATGTCAAGTTGGAAAAGGAGCCTGTGTCCAAGAGAACGAGCTCCCTTTCTGATCTGGAACAGAACCCAGGAGTGCAGGCGCCCAGTATCCCGCTGTCGTCAGCTCCACGAAGCCCACAGAGCAGCCGCGCTCCTCGCGCTCCTGACCCGCCAGGAAGGGGATGGCAGCCAAGCGCTGCCCCTTGCTTCACCGCTCAAGTCAAAGGTGCCTCTACAGGCTGCTGCTGCATTACCCCGCATGCATCGGTTTGATTTTTGCTTTCTGCGACAGCTCCCTCAAAAGATCTTGCAAACTTTTATAGGCCCAGTCACAGATAACACTGTGAAGAACATTCAGGCTGCAACAAAAGTGAGTAGTGCAAAGTAGAGAAAAACGCAAAATAAAAAACCAACTGGGTGATGGAAAACCTTACGGCTTATGCATGTGTGCCACGCCACGCAGCCTCCGATTCCTCACACAACGTCTCCCAACACCCCTGTCTTGTTCAGCATACGTCATGTAGCAAGCAGCGGTTCAGTGCCTGACTGTACTTACGAGGCACGCCAGACTTACTGTGGAAAATAAAATCATCCCTTTTTCAATAGCTAGGCAGAGGAGCTTCAAGTTTACAAGCTACCCCTTGACCAGAGGCTGACAGCAACGTGCTCGTCTCCGGGCTCCATTGAAGTGCTGCAGCACCCGGCAGCCAGGCTCCGGCGCTGGATCTGCACAACGCCTTACCCGAGGAGACGGGCGGTAGAGAAGCCACTTGGATTTCACAGAGCGGCCTGTAGTTAGTAACTGAACCATCAGATTAAGCCTTGCGTGTCCTTCAGCCCTTTGTCAGTTTTTTAAAACGTGAGCGGGAAGCGCAGTACAACGGCCTCTGCAGTGACCTGTGCTGGTGGAGTCGAACACCAATCTCATGCACAAGGAGTAAAAACGCGGCTACTGCAGCTGCGTGGAGCGATGCGCAGCAGTGACCGCTGCCTTCAGGGCCTCAGGGAAGAGCTTGCAACGATTTATGACGTCTCATTTTCAAACAACACCAAGAATCACAATAAAAGCAGGAACGCATTTAGATCCCAGGAACGATCAAGAACATTTCACCCTCTCTGAGGTGTCACTTGTGTATGGTTCAGCCATCAAAAATCTGAACCACTCAAAAAAAAAATAAAAGGTCAAAATCATATTATTACAGCTGTCCCCATAAAATACGGTTCTCACACAGTCATTGTATCGGGACAGCTGTAATAATGCACTGTACTTGCAGAAAGCCTTTTTCTAAGTGTTCTTCCATTTGTTGTAGAAGTAAACTGATGATAAAGCAATACCAAACCAGAACTGGCTGTTTTGGTGTGGCTTAAAGAACTGCAGCGCTCTCCTCACTCTGCCTAGCACAAGTACCAGACATTTTTCGTCTGTAAATAAGGATCTTGTCCAGGTTACGGGTTTAAAGAATGTGAAGGGAAAGGTCTGAAATATTCAGACAGAATTCTGAAGCTTAAACTTCCAGCATAGTTCTCAAAGCAGGGTGATGATATCAGTTCACAAATAGCTTAAGCAGCAGTCCAGCAGAGCGGTAGCTGTCTCAGGCTACGTAACGGGCCTTTCAAAAGAGCATGAAGTAACAGAACTAAAATGTATTTGGCAAGATGCCACCACTCAGATGACATCCCAGCCGCACGGATACGTACAGTACACAGCAATTCATCATCTCATACTATGCGGCACTGACATTTCTTGTATCAAACCAAAAATAGCTATAGCAAAAGTAAACTGAGCCCCCACATGTGGAGGCCAGCAGGGCCTCTGCATGTTACACACACTACAATATTTTAAAAAGAGACCAAGTTGAGGACAACAAATGGACTTCCACATTCGCCAGCAGTGCAGGGAAAGCCTCTCGGAAAGGAAGAAGGCTCAAGACAGGGCTTCAGAGAACACAAACCGCACAACCGCTTTCCAAGTGGTGCAGAAGCAAGTACTAAAGTGGGCAGACTTCCTCCCAGGCTGCAGCACATCACCACAGTTCCTCAAGCCTTCAAGTTCCACGAAGGCCTGCAGTATCTTATCCTACAGAAGTGTACGCACTAGCCCCCTGCGTACACCCCAAACCACCAAAGCTGGAGGAAAACCAGAGAAACTCGATCAGACACTTTCGAAGTAGCGGCTTAAATGGGTTACAGAAGAAATAAAAAAAAATAAGTTGAGCACGGGAATAGAAGCACAAAAGTTATTTCAAAGAATTTAGCTATTGGAGCAAGCTATCAGAAGAGCACCGATAATCAGTTAACACTGATGCAGACCTCCACCCTGTCTGGATAACTGAAACCCACTAGAGCTCTAACATTTGCATGCTAGACTATGCAAAAGAAATTGAGTCGTCATAAATATCCCTTTGGCACCTGAACTCCCACATCTGTGCAGGCCAGCAAAGCTAACAAATGAAAAAATCTGCAATTCCACTTCACAGAACATGGCTGCTATGTCCAGAAGAACAATACTAACCACCTCCTTTGGCCTCCAGCGGAACACAAGATGCCAGACTGCCCTTGGATTTTAACTCCTGCTCGAGGGCTGCCTTAGCCTGCTTTGCTAAAAGCCCAGGTTTCAGCAATAAATTCTCTACTAGGGGTTGGAGCGGGCTCCAGGAAGAGCCTCGTGTCCTTGGTGCCTGTTCTCCACACTAGGGAGTGACACAGATCATACGAGAGCATTACTGCCAATTGGCAAGGTGGGCTTCAGCCCCACGGCCGGAACAGGCAGAGCTCACAGAAATACCCTACCAAGCTAAGGCGGGGGGGAGAGTGAATGAGTAGTATTCAGAAGAAGAGCACTCCCTTAGCCTGTATTTGCATATATATATACTAGCACAACAAAGCCCACAAAGAGTTCAGCTTTTGAATACTATCATCAGGCAAATATTGTTCTGATGGCGCCTCTGCCATCCCCGAGGAGCCAGAGCTGCCCGACGTGCCTAAGCCACCTCGTCTGGTCACGGGAAGGCAAGCAAAAGAAAACTCCCCAGAAGCCTGTCACTCCCTCAGCCGCTGCACACAGAGAAAGCATAAATGGTTTAGGACACAAAGAAGGGAAGCGTCTCTCACTCCTAAGTGGGAGGCAGCAGCAGAAAGCAGGACAATGCATTTCAGCCAGCGCCCAAACACCATGTGCTACCCACACCTGATGCACAGGCAGGATTACTTTGCGATAAAGACCAATACACTCACATTTTTAAGGCATCTTGAGGGAATTCTCCATATAGGAGAAGTACTCTCCATATAGGAAAGTACAGTACGTTGAGATTTTAAAAAAGCTTTTAAAAAATTGTTGACTCCAGAATTATCTTCTACTCTTCATCTGTCTGCTCTGTGACAAAACCAAACACGGAAAACCCTTACGAGCCCTCTCATGACTACTCCAAACACGAGTGTTTGCTATGTCCACAGCCTGCCTGGGTCAAATTGGTCGCCTCTTGCAAGGGACCAAAATCTATCTCATTTTAAGGTGCCAGTCACTAGCATTTGCACACAAACCCAACATTTAATTCACCTACGTGGAAAAGTTTATTTAGTGAGAGCCAAGAAAGGGACTCTGTCATGCTGAACACCTCCATTAGCCTGGGTACGGCTTCATCCGAAACCTCGCAGCAAAGGGCAAACTACACGCCATTCCCGGCTCCCCAGGCCTGCCACCTCCCCGCAGCTGGATCTGGGGATTGCGTGGTCTGATGGAGCAGGGCACTTGTAGTCTGACCCGGCTCACCACTCGGCCCTGCGATCATCCGCTTCCACACGCAGAAGGTGGGGTAAGCGCAGGGTGGGGAAGAGGCCAGTACAATCACCCCTCTCGGCAGCAGTCAGAGCAGATTCAGCATTTCGCAAAACCACATCCCGAGCTGAGCAGTCATCACTGTTACCCAACTCACAAGGGACACAAGAGAAAAATCACAGTACCCTCAAATCAGAAACACAGAAACCCAGCGTGGTGTTCACCAGGTAAGCGCGTGTTTCAGATTTGAAACCACTTCTGCACCGTCTTCTATCAGAGGCTGCTGAAGTCAAACAGAAGCGTGTGGTGGAAGTTAATCAAAACACGTCGCTTCTGGCCTAAGGTCTTTCCTTTGACAGCCGCCCAACACGTGGGAGCACATCTTTCTTATGAGTGCACTGGGACCACTCATATGAGCTTTGTGCTCACTTCCGAGGGTTTAAAAAACATGGGCAACACTCATTAGATCCCCTCCCTGGAGTGATCCTGCAAAGGGCACTTCTGTCGAACATTTGTGCGAGCAAAGCCCTGAGCACGTGAACTGTGCACAAGGGTTTTTCAAGGAGTCTTGATGTAAACCACAATGGCAATGACTGAAGCTGGGCAGATTTGTGGGAGCCTTCTCACAACTGCTGTCTGTCACCAGAATGCTGCTCTGCTAGTCTAGGTTACAAGCTTTCCAGAGGTGCCAGACAAGATCACCACGGCCAGGAGCAGAGCCAGCAAGCAAAACCACACAAAGCCGGTAATATTTATAACAGCCCTTCTCCAAGGCAGCCGGTAGCTACCCCCAAGATATAAAACCCAGTAAGCCTTGCTGCATTCCCAGGCAGATCGCTGGAATTGAAAAGAAAGACAATGAGAAAAATGAAAGAACATGCTGGGAATGAGCTGGCATGCTCTTTGTAAAGGGAAGGGCCTCCCGCCCCAGGCGGCGGCCACGGGGCCCTGCGAAGGGTGGGGGGCTCCCTGTGCACGGGGCCGGGGCCGCTGCCCCGCTGGGGGTGCCCAGGCAGGGGAAGCCCCCGCGCCCCGCGGGCGGGTACTCACATCCGCCCCACGCCCTCGTACATGCGGGTCTCGTCCACCAGCATCATGACCTCCGTGTCGGTGAGGTGGGCGTGCTTCTTCGTCTTGGTGAGCTGCTCGATCTGGATGTCGGCCAGCTTCACCTTCTGCTGCGTGTCTATCACCTTGGCCTGCAGCTCGCTGAACGCCTGGCGGGAGAGCAGCGGCGCTCAGGGCGGCCCTGACAGGCCGCGGCCCGCCGGCCCCGCGCTCGCTGAGGCCGGGCGGCGGGGGCCGAACGGGCCGCGGGCTGCAGGGGAGGGGAGGGGAGGAGGGGACGGGGCAGGCGCCGCCAGGACACGGCGAGGACGCGCTGCCCGCCGCGGAGGGGCCCGTACCTTCTTCAGCTCCAGGTCCACGGGCGCCGCCATCTTGTCCCCGCACGGCGCCTGCGCGCGGGGGGAGCGCCGGCACCGCCGCCTGGCGCGCGTGCGCGGGGCCCCTCGGCGGGGTCTCCTCTCGCCGGGCTGTGGGGGCCGGGCCGGGCCGTGGCGGTCCCGCAGGGGCACCTGGTTGGGCTGCGGGGGACGGGGCCTCCCCGGCCGGCTGGTCCCGCGCGGGAGGGGGCGAGCCCGGCGGGGCCCGGGAGCGGGCCGGTGCTCTGGGCAGCCCGGAGCCGCCCCCGGAGCGCTCCGAGCCCGGCCGTCCCCGGCTGCGGGGGCCGCGCTGGCCCCGCTCTGCTGCCCGCCCCTCCCGACCGCTGCCACGGCCCGGCCAGGCCTTGGGAGCCCGGCAGCCCCGTCCCGGGGGGTCCCAGCGCCCCCAGAGGGGGAGGCCCCGGGGCAGAGCAAAGAGCGGGGCGCTAAAGCCAGAGCCAAGCGGGGCTGCCTCAGTAACAGCCGGCGGGCAGGCGCGGCCGCACCCCACAGACCCGCGGAGATTGGGGCTGGGGGTGCCGGGCACCGGGGTCCCGTGAGAGGCCGGGGGGAGGCCGGGGTGGCGGCGCGCTCGCCGGGCAGAGGCACCCAGCCGGGGCTGAGGGGGGGCGGGGGGCGGCAATGCTGCCTCCCCTGCAGCCCCCACTGTGGGCTGCCTGCTGCCCCCGGCCCCCCGGCCTGCCTCTGCCCGCCAAGGAATCGCCTTCCCTCCCCCCGGCCCCGGAGCCTTCCTTGGAGCCTGCCCAGGCGGGCTGGGCTGAGCTCCGGGTGAGGCCATCGGGCGTCTTTTGGGTGAGAACCGAAGTGGGCAGCGCGCTCTGCAGCCGGGGGGGCGGGGGGGATGCGCTGCAGCCCCCCCTGTTACAAAGCCGAGCGCAGGATCCGGCCGCTGGGGACTCGGCTCCTGCTGCCACCCGCTCCCAGGGCACGGCCGCCCTTTTAGCGCCTTCCCCAGCTCCTTCCAGCCACCCCAGCTGCCCACCCGCCTGCCCCCCAGCATCGCTGCTGCTCGCCCGGTGCGGAGCCGGAGCTGGGGGCCAGTCCCCGCTGCCTGCACCCCCTGCCTGCGAGGGCAGCTGCTCCGGTGTGAGGCCCTCGGCCCCGCGGGCGCCGGGGGCTGCGCTGCCCTCTCTGCGGTGGCAGCAAACCCACGGGAGATGCCTCACTGCGGCAAAGCCCATCCAGGCTCGGGGCTGGCTGGGGCGCTGGGCAAAGCCAACAGCCCCCGTCAGGAGGAAAATCGGCCAAATGGAGCCGTGCACCGGGCGGCTGCCGCTGGCTTCTGAAGGGAGGCAGCAGAGGTGGTTCAGCCACTTTTAGGGTGTCTCTTTGGCTGCCCCCTCATCCAAACCCTGCCGCACTGTGACGGCCAAAGGCGCTGAAGCACAGCTGCCAAGGTGCTGGGGCAGGTAGGGGAGAGTTGATTATTAAATTGACTAATGCACTATCCTGCGAGTTTTTATTAAATCCATCCACATCTGGGATTTTGGAGGCTGCCTCCAGGTGCACGGTCTCTGCCCGCAGCGGGACCAAGTGAGCCCAGGTGGGGGCTGGGGCACCCACTGGGCGATGGCGTTCAGTGGCTGGGCGAAGATTTTGTCACCCATAGACGAGGCAGGCACAGGCGTCAAAGGGGTCTGAAGGGAGATGCTGGGGGTCACAGTATGGAGTCAGTGTCAGAGGCAGCAAGTGCGCTTGACACAATGGCAGCCAAGAAATGCTGCGGCCGGTGACGTGTCTGTGCTCCTGGGTCCATGCCCGGAGGAGGGCGAAAGGCCAGGCTGCTGAGCCGGGGCTGCTGGAGGCCACCGCCTGCTTTCACCACTGCTGCTCAGCTTGGCCGGCTGCCACAGCAGCCCACTCCTGTCCGGGGGGACGGCGGGGGGCTGGAGAGTGCTTTCCTGGCACCCCGTTCCTGCAGGCACAGTTCGGTGGGCAGCCAGGCCTCCCCCCTGCAGCACCAGGGTGTCCTGGGCAGGGCAGAGCCCCGCACACCCCGGCCAGGCTGTGGGGCATCTCCTGTTCCGTGGCCACCAGCACGGCTGGACCGGGGAGCTGCCCCAGGGGCTTCATCCCTGCCTTAGCAGGGAGGAGAGCATCCGTAGGACCACCAGCCTTTCCCAGCCCAGCGGGGCGGAGGGAGCCAGCCCACGGATCCAGCCAGCTTCCCACTCCCTACATCTCCAGACTGTTTCCCATCCCTTGGCCTGTTAAATTACCGCCCGTGGGCAGCCCAGCCTGCACTGCCAGCCTGCGGGGGAGCGAAGCGGGCAGAACACGTCCGTGCAGGGAAGGTGGAGGGCAGCTGGGCTCCGGGCAGAACTCCCAACTGTGCAGAAAAGCGCTGCGGTGGAGCTGCTCCCGGTGGCTGCCAGGGCACGCGGGGCTGCCCCCCAGGAGAGGCGGCAGGGCTGGAGCAGGGAGCGGCTCCGGGAAGGGGAGCAGCAGCCGCGCAGCGAGGCAGCCGGAGGCATTATCTGCCCAATAGGCATTGCAAAGGGCCAAAGTTTGGAGCCGCTGATAAACCGGTGCTCCCACAGCATTAGGGTTCAGGTTTGCATGAAGCAGAACCGTAACTTCTTCCCCTGGTTCTGGGGCTCGGGGAGCTGCTGGGGCTTTCGCTCTCCGGGTGAGGGTGGGTGGGTGACAGGAGGGTGCCCGCTGTCACCCACTCACCCCCATCGGCTGTAGCCCTGTACCTCAGCCCTTCTGCCTCTGGAAGCACTGGAAAGACAAAGTGCTGCTGCATTCCCCCTTCCCACAAAACGTACCAGCGTGCGAGAGGGCGGAATCCATGCGCTCACTTCCTAAGCAACCCCTCCCACAGTGAGCATAAAGCTTATTTCATACTTGACCAGGGCTCAATTTTGGCTAAATTAGGCCAAAAAGCTCTGCAGAGCATTCACTGCCCAGCTGAGCGCACGCTGTAGGAGCAGCGGTGGGAAGCGGGAGCTCAGCTCTGAACACCGCAGCCTGACGCTCCCCAAGGGCACAGGGCTGGAGGGGGGCACGCTCCTGGCGGGGGGAAGCTCTCTCCCTCCAGCATCTCACCCCAATCTCACCCCTGCCCAGGGCGACATCAGGGAAGAGGAAAGAAGTGGTCTGGGGGTCATTTTTACTGCAAAGTCAGGAATGGGTCCTGAACCGCCATCTGAAGTGATGCTCACTGGAACGACCCCAGCCCCAGGCACTGCTGGGATCCCCTGCAAGAGAGGTGTGAGTCCACCTCTTCTTTTTTTTAAATCCAAATGCTGGCTTAAAACCAGGAATCAGCCTCACTTGGATTGATCAGCAGCCCAGGGGGCTGCACTCACACCAGGAGCAGCTTTGCTTGAGGAGCAGACCCCCACCCATCAGCCGGCAAAGATGCAAATCTCCAGAGAAACACAGACGGGGCTGCCCTGGCTCCTGTGGGACCCTGCCAGCCCCTCGCACCGCGCTGCTCTGCTGCACCCCACGGACGGCAGAGGCCGATCCAGCAACCCCCGCCACGCACTCGGGACCTCCGCAGTACCCCCCGAGCTGGGGCACAGCGCTACCAGCAGCCTTCGGGAGGTCTGGCTCCTCTCCACTCCCACCGTTCAATGAACAGCCCAGGCATTTGTAACAAAGTGTTATTTATTAGAATATTACATTGCACTTAAAAAATAAGGGAGGTCTGACCCCGTCATCTTGACCTACATGAAGGATGCAGGGCCAGGCGTACAATAAATATAAATACTATGTACAGTTTATCTAAAATAAATATATAATTTAAAATGAAAAATATCTTGTTAAATAGCTGTTACCCTCCCACCCCTCCTGCGCCTAAGAAAGCCCCGAGCCCGGTCTCCTCGCCTTTCACAGTTTGTTCCTCAGCAGGCACCGCAGGGGATGGAGAGCGGGTGGGGAGCCCCTCTGCCGCCGGCTGGGCCCCCCCACCTCCGCGCAGCCCCCGGGCTGGCCGGCGCCTCTCCTGAGCCCGCTCCGGCCCGGAGGGGGCCGCGGAGCTCCCTGCGGTGAGGCGCTGCCCGACCAGCCCCGAAGCGGGTGCTGTCCTGCTGCTCCAGCGAGCTCCGCCGTGCTGCGGGCTCCCGGGACGGCGCCGGCTCCGCAGCTCTCGCCTCTTCCAGGAGGTAGAAGTGCATTCGTGCCGACCACTGCAAGACAGCGGCAGAAGCGCTCACAACACAGCCCTGGGCCGCTCTCCCCGTGCAGTGGCTCCTGCATGGCGGGGCCAAGGCCCCCATCCCACCCAGCCCGGCGAGGGAACTGCAGCAGCCACCAGGGCTCCAGCGGCAGCCACCGGCCGCCCTGCAGGGCTGGGCCCGGGAGGATGGGAGCCAGGATGCCAGGGGAGCAGGGGCCAAGCATCCCAACAATCCCCAGGGCAGAGGGGGCAGCGGTGAAACCCTTGTGCTGCATCCCTTTCCCCAAAATCCAACTCCTATAAGCAGCTAAAAGTCCCACCCCCGACATCACAGAAATTCTTCACAGGCATTACTTCATCCTCACAAAGAACAAAGGGGGTTTTCTTTTTTTAAAAAAGGAGAAGTAGCTGTAATACGTATGGGCACATCTAACGTCAGGGCTTGGACCGGAGCAGAGGAAGTCTGCAGGCTCCCCAGCGCCCGGCCACGCGGCCGCCCCTGGGGCAGAGCACACCCCACCGCCCGGCCAGAGCGACACCCATGGGCTGGCAGCAGCATCCCCGGGCCCAGCCGCGAGGCATCACACTGCTGCAAGTAATGAGGAGAGTGGGAGTGAAAAGGAAGGGGGTTTTTTTATATATATATATATATATATAAATAGAGGCAATATCTAAGGAGGGGAAGTGACTCAGAGGGTCAGAGAGGGAGCAGAACAAGTGGGAAAAAAACCCCAGAAGCAGCTTCCCCGCCGTCAAACATCCCCGAGGCACAGCACAACAGGGCAAAGCGGAGACCTCAGGTTAGAAAGGAGGAGGTGGTGGTGGCCGGGGGTGCTGGGGGACAGGGGCTTGAGCGGGAGGGCTGGAGCCCCACGGGGCAGCCCAGCCTCTAGGGCCAAATCCAGCGAGCTGCTTCTCCAGGCTCCAACTGCCACCAGCTCCTGCCTGAATCGGGCACAGGACCCAGGCAGCGATCCCAGCCCGCGTGAACAAGCGGAGCCCCCAGATGCCAGCCAGCCCCACGGCTGCCCCACGCCCGGCCAGGGGCTCACCTCGCCAGCACCCGGCATCCTCAGTGGTTCACAGTGATGCCCAGCTTGATCTTCTCTTCGTTTTCTACATCGTAGACACCCCTCTTGTGACACCTGTGAGGCCATGCAAAAAGATGCTTAGAGCATGGAGAAGTCCTCACCGCCCTCCCCAGCTCGTGTTCTTCCTGGGGACACGGATCTGACGGCTCAGCCCCGTCCCACTCACCTGAGCATCAGCAGGGCTGCGATGATGAGGAGACACAGGGAGGACAGGACGACGGCGACGACGGCCAGAGCTGTGGTGTGGTCGTACGCGCTGGGGGGGTGCTCCACAGGCAGCGAGAGGCCGTGGCATCTCTCCCCATGATATCCTGGCTGGCATCTGGGTGAGAAGAAAAGTCTTAAAGGTGGCACAAGCACAGAAGGTTCATGGTGGCCAAGGTCACTGGATTCCTCACACCCCTGTGAGCTCTTTGCTCAGCCTTCACCAGCACCCTGCCCGTTCCCCTCAGCCCCCCTCCCCGAGCTGGGACATCTGGTGTC
This sequence comes from Butorides virescens, assembly GCA_017310255.1. NCBI lineage: Eukaryota > Metazoa > Chordata > Aves > Pelecaniformes > Ardeidae > Butorides > Butorides virescens. Next base: position 30,872 of record JADKXX010009111.1, read on the forward strand.
ACCATCACCTCCCTGGTACTGGTCAAGTTTCTCCTGCCCCAAGCACCAAGTGAAAACTCCTAGAAAGGTTGAGGTCCCCCCCCAGTAGAAAGCACTGGGGTCTGTGCTCCCCCCAGGCGTCCCCAGGCAGAGCCAGGCTGCCCAGACCACCTCTGGAAGTGGGAAATCCCAGGCATGGGAGGGGAGAGGCAGCTGGACCAGAGCTCAGCGCTCCCCGATGGGCAGGATGCCCCCGCACACCCTGCCAGCCAGAGGGCTGCCCCTCCCCGCAGACGCGGGGTTACTCGCGTAACAGAAATAACGCTCCCCGGCAGAGCTGCGAGGCTGCCAGCCCTCCCCGTGAGTCAAAGCGTGCTGATGCGACCAGAGATATATATATATATATATAAATATATCTCGCTCTATATCCAGTGCCACTGACCCTCAAGCTTATCTCCCGGAGGGGGTCTCAGCCCAGCCCTCCTGCCTGGCTCGCCAGCGAGGCTGGGCCCGAGGCAGAGGTGCAGAACCCAGCCTGGCACCATCCTCGCCCCACCCCACGCCCCGGGGATCAGCCCAAGGCAGTGACCCCCCCGGGAGACCTGCAGCACGGGCGGGCAGCCACCAGGAACAGCCACAAGCGTGTGGCACCAGCCAACATGGGACCACATTGTCAGAGGGGACTGGAGCCTTTGGCCACTGCTCGTAAAACCCACCATGGCTCTGGGGAGATGTCACCCAGAGGTGGGCCACCAGGCTGGAGAGCCCCAGCTAGCCCCTGGACCCCTCCTGCTGGCCCGGGGCCTCCCCAGGGATCTGGGAAGGGCAGGCGGCTGGGCAGGGGGCACCTGGCTGCCCCAGTCCCGGGCAGGGGACGCCGCACCCCACATCGCGCTGGGCCACCGGCCCAAGCTGAGCCAGCAGAGACCTCCTGCTGCTGGCAGTCCTGAGCCCCCTGTGCTAGGGCCCAACTTCACGACAGCTTCCAGGCAGGGAGGAACTAAGCGGTTCAAGGGGCTATGCAGAGCCTGATCCCCGTGGATTGCAGGGCGCGAGATCTTGTGGGCACCGTAAGCCAGGGAGCTATTATCTTCCCCGGGCTCCGGGAGCAGGGCTGGGTGGCTCAGAGGATTGATAGCAAAGAACAAAGCCTCTTATATATCTGCCAGCTCAACCCCTGCCCACGTCAGCAGGGATCAGATGCGCACCCCTGGGCATTGCCTGCGGCAGCAGCGCTGGATCCAGGTGCCCCGGCAGCAGGCAAGAGCTTGCTCCTCCGCTTGCCTTGCCCAGTCCCTGCTCTCTACCTGCATCGCGGGGGGGGGGGGTACACAGTCCTGCCCTCCATCAGGGCCAAGGGACAGCTTGGGCATGGCTTTGGCAGACTGTCCCCAAAGGTGCCAACTCCAATCCGCCTTGCCACAGCAGAGATGCTCTTCCTGCCCCCATCGGTACGTCCCCACCGCCGCGGGAGCCCTGAGCTCTCAGCCAAGGCTGGCAGCCGCGAGGGACGGGGGGGGGGTCGCAGGGATGGGGCCTCACAAACCAGACCAGCAGGAGACCTTGGCTGCAAGCCCCCAGCCCCTGCTCGCCATCCTCCGAAACCCACGGCCCAGGTCTCGGTGCGGCAGCTCAGCTGGAGCTCACCGCGCCAGCAGGGGATGCTGGGTCTGAGTCCATGACGGATTTCGGTGGGGGACGGACATTGCTCAAGAAGCACAAGGAAGAGGCCAAGTCAGAGCCGTCCCTGCACAGATGGGGAACATGCACTAAAAATAATCTCCTCCACTCTTCCTCTGCCCAGCCTGGAGAATTGAAGGAACCGTGACTAAGGCTCCCCCGGCCCAGGCACACGCCAACAACTCACATGCAGGAGGGAGCTCCCAGCTCTCGGATGTATTTGCATTCCCCGTGAATACAGAAATCCTTGTACTTCCGCAGGCACGGGTCTCGCTTCTTCCCCAGGCCTTTGCCTTTTCTTCTTTTATTCCCGTTTCCTTTTTTCTTGGGAGTAACCAGGCCTTGAGGCTTTGACAGGAAAGCAACTGGAAAGCAATTTGGGAAGGAGAAAGCAGCGGTCAGATCACCTCTGTGCGTCAGCCAAGGAGCAGGCAGAGCCGCAGAGCCGGGGCTGCTGCACCACTCAGCCTTTTGTGCAGCCATCTGCCCCCGAGCAGGGGCACTGGGTGGTTTTTTGTTTTTTTTTTTTCCCTCTCCAGCTTCTCACAAATATCATGGCCTTTCCAATTCATAAGAACAATTCTCAAGGAAAGAAAGTAATCAGGGCGGGCGGGGGGGTGCGGAACAGAGCTTTATGCATCTCAAATGTTGCTATTATATGCACCAGTTTCCACTGAACACAGAAAATTGCTAATTGCCGCTTTATCTGGCTTTTATTTCCCTGACGAGCGCAGTCTCTTGTAAGACCCTATTCATGGCTCAGATGGACTCTCCTTCCTGCGGGTACAACGATGCCTCGCGTACCCGGAGCAGGATTAAGAGAGCAAGCCTGGCGTAATTTTTGGTTTTCCAGAGCCAAAGAGATGGCAAGGGCAGCGTTCCCATGACTGACAAAGGTATGCTTTAATTGCGGCGTAGAGACCGGTGGCTTTTGGTGCAAGGCCAGCTCCCTGCTGGGCTGGTGGAACCAGAGCACTGAGCTCCTCACCTGGACACAGACCGAAACCAGCAAGGTTACTGGAATAGTTTAAGACATGCAGATGCCCCAAAATTGAGCCCCCGGTTTGATCTTGCAAGGTGCTGAGATGCTGGAGAGCTCTCACTGCTCCAAGAGCTGCTCCAGAACCACAGTGCTTAATAACCCTGGTGAGCCCAGGGGAACGTGAACCAAGCCTAAGCCCTGCACCGCTCGGGGAGGAGGAGGCAGCCGAGCCTAACCTGGCGAGCTGGGACCTGCCTAATTCCTTCTCAGCCGCTTCCTGACGTAACTGAGCCCTCCTCCTCCTCCTCCTCCTCCTCCCCCCGAGCCAGTGCCCCTACTGCTGCGGCACACCGGTTGCACACCTAGCAAAGTTATTTCTCCATTTCAACATCCGTCACACTACACCTGGAGAAAACTGACACTCCAGGAAATTCTGCAGCCTGGAGAAACCCCCAGATCCGGGTGAGGCCCAGGGGTCTGCCCCAGGCTGGCAGCAGGGGCTGTCCCCTCCCCTGCAGGTTCTCTCCTGGCTGTAGCCACAGTGCTGCTGACCCCCCCAAACCACCTCCACTGTCACCACCCCTCCTCCCCAGGGCTCTGTCTCTTAGGACAGACAGAGAAGATTTGGAAAATCTTGCTGGTAGGAAAATTGGTCCAGCCCCCAGGCGGGAAGGGGATGCTGCCGCTCTCCCCCTGCCCAGGCACCCTGGGGGCTGTGGCATGGAGGAAGGTGCCTTCAACACAAAAGGCAGATTTTTCTGACCGTAGCTCAGCTCAAGGCATTGAGAAAGTGCTCCGAGAGGCTGCAGCCTCAGTAACCAAATATCCCCCAAGCCCTTGGCTTGTCCCACAGACGAGGGTCAGCCCACGCCTGCCAGATCGCTTGCTCTAGGGCAGGGTCTCCGGGGGGGGGGGGCCACAGGGGAACAGGCTGGAGCATCTCCCTCCCAGCAGGGGAAGAAACTGCTTCCCAGGGTCTGCGTCCCCTTGGATGCCAGGGGCTCAGCCCAGTTTTGCAGGATTTTTGTCCCAGTCTGATGGCACAGCCAGAAAGCAAAGAAAAGCACAGGAAAACCGGAGGATGAACTGTACGGGGCAGAGCGTGCCCCTCCGGGTGCCAGGATCTCAGCCCATCACATGTGCAAGGCACAGGTACAGGTCACCCTCCTCGGCCTGCGATGGGGCCCCCGTCCCACCCCCGGGACACTCTCTGGGCCCGAGCCGGGGGAGAGGAGCCAAGCATGAATGCCCCGCGAGCCTGACAGAGCGGCAGTGTCCCCAACGCCCCCGTAGCGGGGACTGCCGGCTGACTAACCCTGCCTAGGTATGAGGAGCAGCCGTGTGTAGGCGGCGGGTGAGTCAGTGATCCCCTCGCCGGCAGCCACCGCGGCCACCATCTGGGCCCACCGGCCAGGGCCACGCACCTGCAGGCGGGGGCTACCGTACCCCCCAGGGGGGCTCTGCCTCTGTATGGCCAAGGAGCTGGGAGCCCGGGGGACCCCCGGGGACCCCCGTGCCAGGGCCTGCAGGTACCCCGAGAGCCCCCGGCCAAGGCGGGAGCTGCCGAAGCCCAACGGCTCCGCGCAGCGCCCCACGGGCCGGCCCCACGCAGGGCTGCCGCCACGGGCGCTCGCTGCCCGGGGGCTCCCCCACGGCTCCCTCCGAAGCGGAGCCGGGGCTGCTGCCGGGGCACCCGCGGGGCTGAGCCGAGCCCAGCCCGGGCCCCCCGGGTCCAACCGCGCCCCCCGCCCCGGGACCCGCGCCCCCCCGGGACCCGCGCCCCCCCGGGACCCCGGCCCTACCTCTCGGCAGCTCGCTGAGGTCGTCCCCCGAGGCCGCTCCGCCGCCCTCCTTCTCCGGGCTGCCGCCGAGCAGCGGGGCCGTGGCCGGGACCGTGGCGCCGCCGCCGCCCTTGTGCAGCACCTCGTTGTGCAGCCCCTCCCGGGCCGGGCCGCCCGCCGCCGCCGAGCACACTGCGGGGAGCGGCGCGGTCAGCCGGGGGGGGCTGGCCCTGCCCGGGACCCCTCGGCACCGGGATCCCCCCAGGACCGCGCCCCCCGCCCCCCCCCCCCCCGGGACCGGAGCGGATTTTTCCGTCTGCCCCCACCCGTGTCCGGCACCGGGACCGCGCTGCCCGTGGCCGGGACCCCCCGAGGCCGGGACCCCCCCCACCCGCGACGTGCCCGCCTTACTGGTGCCCGGGACCGGGACGCCCCACCAGGACCAGGCGCGTGCCTGCGTCGCCCAGGACCCCCCCCCC
>JADKXX010009112.1:0-14681 GCA_017310255.1 Butorides virescens
GCGGCGGGCACGGGGGGCGACCGCGGGGCGCAGCGGGGGGCGCACGGCGCGGGCGGGGCGGGGGCCGGAGGTGGCCCGGGGGGTGCTGGGAGGGGCGAGCGCCCCCTGCGAGCCGCCCGGCCTCGGGGCTCGGAGCTGAACGGTCCCTGGGCCGGGGTGCCGGGTGCTGGGGTGCCGGGGGATGGGGTGCCGGGGAATGGGGTACCGGCTGCTGGGTACCGGGGTGCCAGGTGCCGGGGGATGGGGTGCCGGGGTACCAGGTGCTGGGGTGCCGGGTGCCACGTGGGCCGGGGCCGGGCTGCCGGCCGGGTGCCCCCCTGTGCTGGTGGCGGTGACCGCGTGCTGCCTTCGGGCTCTTCCCCAGCCCAGGTCACGGCTCACAAAACGCTGCCGAGGCCAGCGCCGAGTCTTGTCCCCGCTCACGCTCGGTTTGGCCATGACCCCTCGCTGGGTCCTCGAGGTCCTGAGCCCCCAGCCCCGCTGCTGGCCTGGGTTCAGTGAGGCGCGATTGAATGTTCCTGCCATTGTTGTTGGCGTCTCCAAGGAATACCGCCGGATTTGGCATCCCCCGCACACACCCTCTTTCTTGCTCAGACTTGACTTTTGCAATTGTTTGCTGGATGTTTTTCCTTCCGCCTCCTCCGGCCATCAGCAGCCCCGAGGCCTTTGGCAGCAGATCGGGGCGGCTCAGCGGTGGCCCCGGCTGAGGGGCTGTGTCCCCAGGGAGCCCCGTGTGGTCCCTGCATGGGGATGGGCTTCCCCCCCCCCCCAGCCCCCTGCCGTGTCCCCGAGGCTGGGTGCGCGTGGGCAGCGTTTGCCGCCTGACCTGGCACCTCGGGCGCCGGAGGCACCAGCTCATGTCCGCTGCCGGGGAGGCTGCTGGCCGCGGGCAAGGGGGGGTCACGGGCCTCCTCTCCCTCCCTCTGCCCCGCTGCCGTCTGCTGCCTGCGCCCCCCTGCCAGCCACAGCCTCCCCTCTGCCCGCCTCTGCCTCTGCAGCCGCCCACAGCCCCCCTGCCTGCCCCCCGCTGCCAGCCGTGCCCCATGCCCTGCCAGGGCTGTGCCCCCACAGGAGGGGGAGGGGGGCCCCCGGGAAGGTTTGGGTGCCCTGAGGCCTCCCCGGCTCTCCTTATCCATGGGTCCTGCTGCCAGGGGTCTCCCCGTGGTCCCCACCCCAGCCAAGGGCACCCCCCACGTGGCAGCACCCGCCTTGGGCACACGTTGGTATCGCAGAGCAAACAGCCTGGCAGGCGCGGGGGGGCGGCTGGGGCCGAAGGCCGAGGGAGGGGCGGGTGCCAGGATCCGGCCCCGTGGGCAGCGTCAGTCCCTGGGAGGGTGGCCCTGGGCAGCACGGTAGCGGGGTTTTGGGGACAGGGGGATGGGACGCAGAGCAGCCCAGCGAGGCCACCCCCAACTCCCCAGGCCTCCACACAAGCAAGAGGGACAGGGGTGGGGGGGACCCACGGCTGCCCCGAAGCTGGGGGAGGGCAGGCGTGGCAGAGCCAGGGACGGCTGCCCAGACAGGCCCCCTGCCAGGGTGTGACACCCCCCGCCATGCCATGTGATCCTTCCCCCCCACGTGAGCCCCCCACCATGTTACCCCCCATGCCATGTGACCCCCCCATCTGACCTCCACCACGCTGTGACCCCTCCCCATGCCATGCAACCTCTCCCAAGTTGTGTGGCTTCCAGTGCAATGTGACCTCCCCAGGTGACCCCCCATGCCACGGACCCCCACCACGCCATATGAACCCCCACCACTGTGTGTGAACCCCCACTACTCCATGGGACCCCCAACACACTGAGCCCCCAGAACCTGTGGTTCCCCCCATGCCCTGTGACCCCTGCACACCGTGTGCCCCCCCTCCCCCCCCAGCACGCAGCCCCCACCTTGGGGCTGGCTCCCTCCCTCCTGCATCCGCACCCCAGCAGAGCAGGATCCGGGCATTGACCCCAGCCCCAGCCCTGCCCCCTCCCCAGGCTCCCCCCCTGCCACCACCCTGTCCCCACCCCACCCCTCTCCCGGAGGAGCTGGGGGTCTCTGAGAAGCCAGGGGTGGCCTGAGCCGAACCCAGTGCCGCGTGGCCGGGGGGTGCCTCGGTGCCGCAGTCTGCTGCCTTCACCCCTCCTGCCTGCGCTGAAGGGGTGCAGGATGAGGCCGGCCCTACTGGGCAGCTGCTGGTGCTGGAGTGAAGGTGGTCGTGGGGCTGGAAGGAGCCCCAAGAGTCAGCTGTGGGGCAGGGGACAGGCGCAGGGGAGGTTTGTTCGCAATTTGGGATAGTGGTGTTGATGGGAGGGGTGCTCCCCCCCCCACCTCCCCCCAGGCTGGGTCCAGCACCAGCAGCTCCTCAGCCTCAGCTCCCGGCCCATCCACTGCAAGGCAGGTACCAGCACCCAGGGAGCGGTGCACGCCCACCCGTACTCCCCCGAAACGTGACTTTGGCCGTGGTGGCGCCTGGCCCCGCGCCGGGCCGCTCCTGGGGCTGAATCCTGCCCGGGGCCAGTGGGTTCCAGCCCAACCCGCCCGTGCTGGCCGGGTGTTTGCGTTGCCCGCCGCCGTGTTTGCACTGCACACAGCCCGGCTGTTTGTTTGCACGGAGCCGAGCCCCGTGCCGGCGGTGGCGGGCACGCCGCAGGCAGGGCGAGCACGGGGCGCCCTCGCTGCCTGCAGCACCGGGCTGGCCGGGCCGTCTCTGGCGCCCGGCAGGGAGATGGGGCTGTGCCTGCGTCCGCCCTCCCCGCACGTGCTGCAACACCCGCCCGCCCGCTGCGGCCCACGCAGACGCCCCCCGCACGCTGGGACGGCCGCGGCCCTGACGCGCTCCCGGCCCTTGCCGTGAGCCCCGCCACCGGCAGCCCCCTCTTGCCCCACTCTGGATTTCCTCAGCAGTGACGCACCCTGCCCCGGCACACGTCCCCACATCCCCCTTCCCTGGAAGAGCTGCCACGGGGCCGTGCCGCCCTTCCTGCCGTGGGCACAGGCACCCACGCTTTCACCGGCACTGACGCTGCCACTGGCACCAATGCTGCCACCGGCACCGACGCTGCCACCGGCTGTCCGGGGTTGGCCTTGCCGTCCCCTCGCCAAAGCCTCGCAGGGTGTGGGAGGGCTGGAGGCCACGCTGCTCCCCCGAGAGCACCAGTGTAGCCGTGTCCCCAGGGGCCACTAGAAGGAGGCAGGGATGTCCCTGGTCTCTGGGACACCCACCAGGTGGGTGGCCGGGGGTGGCAGGAGCCGGCCGCTCTGGGACCCGCAGGGCTGGCCCCGGTGCTTTGAGATCATTGTTTTGGGCTCGGCTCTGTGCATCGGTTTGTGGCCAGTCTAAACTGGTTTGCAGCTTTTATAAGGTGTGGGATGAGTGGGATCCTGTGAGTGCCGGCAGCTCCAGAGGGGAGCCCATGCCCGTGGCTGCCGGTGGTGGTGGCCACGTGAGCCCGCATGCCCAGGATGGCCGGTGCGGCTCTCCAGGCGGCAGGCGCTCACTCACAGCCCAGACCAGAGAGGAGCAGCCCCGAAGCTCCCTGCCAGGCTTCCAGCTGCAACATCTTCCCTCCAGCGTGGCCCCAGCAGCCGAGCGAGCCGGTGCCGCCCTGCAGCCGGAGGAGGGGGGGGATGCCACCCGCCCGCTGCTCTTCGTCCAGCTCAACCAGCTCCTCAGCACCCCGGCGGGGCCGGAGTGGAGAGAGGTGGCCAGGTAGGCTCATCTGCAATGGCCCAGCTGCCTGGCGATGCTTTGGGAAGCCCAGCCTTCGAGAGCCCAGCTCTGATGGAGCCCACGCTTTGGGAAGCCCAGCCTTCGAGAGCCCAGCTCTGACGGAGCCCAGGGCATCTCCCAAGGCTGGGGGCTCCTCAACCTCAGCCCGAAGCAGGGCTGCTCACTGCCCTCTGCCCCTGCCGGCGCCCGCACTGCTTCTGCCCGGATTAGGGTGACACGGGAGAGGGCAAGGTGTCAGGCAGGGCGCAGGCAGGGGCCCTGCACGGGCACGGCGCGCTTGCTCTGCTCCGGCCTTTGCTGCCTCCCCAAGGCTCCGGTGGCTGTGCCGGGGCGGGGGGGGTGCTTTGATGCTCCCCAGATCCGGCTGCCTGGCACGTCCAAGGAGGTGACCAGAGGGGTAGGGCAGGCTTGGCTGGGGATGACGGGGCCCAGCAGGGAGGAGCCGGGGCCAGCTGGGTGCTGGTGTGGGGCAGGAGCGTGGCTGGGACGCCCCCAGAGCCCACCCTGCCCTCTGCAGCCCGGCCGGGGCACAAGGACAGGGGCTGTGGGGGTCTGGGGGCAGCAGTGGGTCTGCCCTGGGGGCAGGAGGGTCTAGCGGGGGGTAAAGCCACCAAAGCGTGGCAGTGACGGCTCTGCCCAGCACCCAGCCCTCTGCCCCCGGCGCGGCTGCCCGTGGCAGGAGCCCGCGCTGCCGGGGCACGCTCTCCCCGTGCAGCACGCCGAGCCACCCGCAGCAGCGCGCCCACCCATGGGGACAAAGGGAAGCTCTGTCTGCACCCAGCATTAAAATATTTGGCACAGCCTGAGCGTGGCAAACAGCTCAAGGCATTCCTGGTTTGGCTCCAGCAAGTGCTGTTAACGGCAGGGCAGCCCCCGGGCCCAGCACGGCCTGGGGATGGGTGGGCTGGGAGCAGCCCTGGGGGGATGGACTGGGGGTACTGGTGGGTGACAGACGGGACATGAGCCGGCAGCGTGCGCCTGTAGCCCAAAAAGCCAAGCGTATCCCGGGCGGCATCCCCAGCGGCGTGGCCAGCGGGGCGAGGAGGGGAGGCTCTGGTGGGCCCCCCCCCCCCCGGAGCCCCGCGTCCAGCTCGGGGGTCCCCAGCACAGGACAGGCAGGGAGTGGGGCCAGAGGGGGCCACGGAGATGGTCCGAGGGCTGGAGGAGCTCTGCTATGGAGAGAGGCTGGGAGAGGTGGGGGTGTTCAGCCTGGGGAGGAGAAGGCTCCGGGCGGACCCGATTGGGGCGTTTCAGTAATTAAAGGGGGCTCGTAAGAAAGGCGGGGAGGGACTTTCCTCCAGGGCCTGCAGTGACGGGACAAGGGGTAATGGTTTTAAACTGGAAGAGGGCAGGGTCAGGTGGGACATAGGGAAGAAACGTGTGACGATGAGGAGGGTGAGGCACTGGGACAGGTTGCCCAGAAGAGTTGTGGATGCCCCATCCCTGGAAGGGTTCAAGGTCGGGCTGGACGGGGCTCTGAGCAACCTGATCCAGCAGAAGATGTCCCTGCCCACGGCGGGGGGTTGGACTGGATGGTCTGTGAAGTTCCTGTCCAACCCAAACCCTTCGGTGATCCCATGACCGGTGAAAGCCCACCGATCAGGAGATCAGAGCAAGGCGTGGGCCAGCAGGAATGGGGAGGTGACCACTGAGGCTGCCCACCTGCCCCTGCTTTGCAAGCCCCCTGCAGCCCCCTCTGAGCCCCCCAAGCCCCTCCCTGCCTGTGCCAGCCCCATGCCAAGCTCAGGGAGGGACCATGGCTCCAGTCCTGCTGCCTGGCGCAGGGCTCGGGGCTGCCCTGCCACTGGCCCCGCGCATCTCCCCGGGCAGGTGGATGAAGTTCGAGGAGACGGTGGAGGATGGCGGGGAGCGCTGGAGCACGCCCCACGTCCCAGCCCTCCCCCTGCAGAGCCTCTTCCAGCTGAGGACCTGCCTGCAGAAGGGGACGATGCTCCTGGATTTGGATGCCCCCAGTTTCAAGGAAATAATTGGTACGTGGGGAATGCAAAGGTCACCTCCTGGACGGGCTGATCACCAGGGAGGGACCCGGCCACCAGGAGGTCCCTGCATAAGAGCACTGGTGGGTGGGTGCCTGGGGTGGCCGGCTGCTGCTCCGGCAAAGTGGGCTTTTCCCTGGGCAGCCCCCCCCGGGGCAGCAAGCCGGGGCACTCCGGCCTGTCCCACCCCCGTTGCAGACGAGGTGCTTTCCGAGGAAGCGGAGCTGCAGCCCCAGCGGAGGGAGCGCCTGGCAGCCCTCCTGCTCCGCCAGCCGCGGCACCGGCCCACCGCCCCCCCACTGCGGCTGCTGGCCCAGCTCAGCCTCTCTCCCTGCCGAGGTAGGCACGGCACCCGCCGCTCCCACCGGGCGTCCCCCCGCTGCCGCCAGCCTGGGGCGATGCCCGCGCTGGCCACCCGCTCGCACGCCTATTTGGGTGCTTGCTCCCTCGCTTTGCAGGGAAGGCCAAAAGCCGGCCCGAGCCCAGAGCCCAGCTCTCCGAAACGCCTCTTCAGGAGCAGGTAAGGACGGGGCTGGGCTGGGAGCAGCGGCTGCATCCCCAGCGCCCAGCCACTGCACCCCTCTCCTTTCAGCTGAGAAACCAGTTTAAGAAGAAGGTCCCGCCGGGGGCCGAAGCAGCCCATGTTGCCGTTGGTGAAGTTGAATTCCTGGAGAAGCCCTTCACCGCCTTCATCCGCCTCAGGCGAGGGGTGGCCCTGGGCTCACTGGCCGAAGTCGCTCTCCCCAGCAGGTAAATGGAGCGTGGCTGATGGCCCCGGGCCCCGCTTTGTCCCTCTCTCCGCGCTCCCTCCCTCCCGGGACAAGGCTTTGCTTGGCCAAGGCAAAAGCTCTGGTACCCGATGCCACGTGCAGTCCCGGAACCCTGGCTCACTGCTTCCCCGCCTGCTTTCCCAGCTCCTTAGGAGCGTCCCGGGATGGGCTGAGAGTGGACCATCCCTTGGACAGCCTCGGGGGACATCCCCCGGGTCACCCCCACCTGCGCTCTGCATTCGCGCTCCTCCTCAGGAGGGTCCGGATGCTCTCCGCTTACTGCCCGGGAGCGCGGGAGCCGGCGGCTGGGAGGGGACGTGGGTTTGCAGGAGCCTCCTGCCCTCCCGCGCCCGCAGCGCTCTCCTGCGCCGTGGGGCGGCTCTGGCAGCTCTGCTGGCATACGTGGGGCAGGAGGTGCCTCTCCATGGCTGGGGAACACATCTTCTGAAGCCAAAGCAGGAAAGGGTCAGCATGCCCCTTGAGCTGGGGACCTCCTTAGGGAGCCTGCAGAGGACGAGGCAGGCGGGGATCGGGGGGACATTGCCACCTCCTGGTCACTCTGCCCAGAGCACCCGTCCTCGAGGAGCTGGGTGGAGCTGGACATCCACCCAGCTCCTGCTCTCTCCTTGGTGGGAGATCATAGAATCATAGAATCACAGAATGTTTTGGGTGGGAAGGGACCCCTAGAGCCCACCCAGCCCAACCCCCCTGCAGGAGCAGGGACACCTTGAACCACATCAGGTTGCTCACAGCCCCGTCCAACTTGGCCTGGAATGGTCCCAGGGATGGGGCCTCCACCCCCTCTCTGGGCAACCCCTCCCAGGGTTTCACCACCCTCATTGTAAAGAATTTCTTCCTTAGATCCAGTCTAAACCTCCCCTATTTTAGTTTAAAACCATTACCCCTTGTCCTGACACAGCTGGCCCTACTAAAAAGATTTTCCCCATCTTTCCTGGGGTGGCAGGTCCCCGGGAAGACCCCAGAGGTCTCCAGGGGCTCATGGCAGCCCCTTACCCTGCATTTTCCTCTCCTGAACAGGAGGGGAAGGAGAGCTTGCCCCTACCCATCCCTTAGACCCAAAAGCCATCCCCTCTGCTGGCCGCCCTGGGCTGTCCTGCGGGCGCAGCCACCGTCTCAGGGCTGTCTTCCACCCAGGACCATCTCTAGGATCTTAAGGTTTTCCCATTGCCTTGATGAAGACACCTGGGTGAAAGCAAGCCCAGGTGGCTACCATGACCTCCCAACCCCTTGGGGCAGGCTCCGGGAGGCCTCCAGCGCTGATGCCCCATGTCAGGGCTGCAGCAGGTTCTGTCGAGCCACCTTCAGCCCTGCTCGCACCGTTGGAAGAGTTTCCCTACCCCCTCTCTAGACGTTTGCTGGGGTTATGATCACTGGAGCTTCTCTGCAGCCTCAGGGTACCAGGACTGTAACCATTTTACCAGTTTTGGGAAGTAGCAGGGGGCTGGGTTAAACATTTGGATGAGCTGTCCCTCTGGAGACCTTGTTATTTTGCAGCACCCTGAGGTGCGGAATTTTAGCCGCATTTCTTCAAGGACTCTGAGCCCTCTTTCCAATCTCCCCCCGTGTTCCCGTAGACCTATCAAACCTGCTGCCTGTGCAGCTGGCAACATCTCCTTCCCGATGCTAATGCATCCCGCCTGCGAGCGGTGTTCCCAGGAGCACGACCCCACAGGCAGCCCCGTCCCAGAGCTCGACCCCACAGACACCCCCAGCCGAGGATGCCTCCTTCTCTGCCCCCGAGACCTGTGTCCCCTCCCAGCCCGGCTTCCTGCAGACCTTGGATCCAGCCAGGGTCCTGGTGTTCCATGGTCTCCCGTGGGGTTTCCATGCAGTGGGCAGCAGACACGTGTCTTGTCTTCTGCGTCCAACGCGTCCAACCCTTAGGGTGGCAGCAGCCTCCCAAGCCTGCCCGGCCACCGTCCCCAGCACCCCCACGGCACCACGGTCTCCCCCAGGAGAAGCGCCCCCCGGCGAGGGGAGGGCTGCTCAGATGCGCTGTCTCGCTCGCAGGTTCCTCTTCATTCTGCTGGGTCCCCGAGCCAAAGTGAAAGCCTACCACGAGGTTGGCAGGGCCATGGCCACGCTGCTGACGGATGAGGTGAGCCTGGTGCAGCACCCACGGGTGGGACGGGCCCAGGATGAGGCCCAGGCTGAGGACACCAGGGCTCCTCTCCTCTGCAGGCTGCAGGCAGAGGATGGAGCGAGCTGGTGGCCTCCCTTGCCCAGGATAAGAAAGAAAAGGACTGGGGGGGGGGGGTGTCTGTGGGATGTGGGTGCCCCCGTTGCACCGAAGTGGGTGGGTGCCTTTGTGGGTGATGGCTGCAGGCTGGGAGGAAGGCTCCGCGTGGTGAATGCAGGGACCTGGTGGTTAAACCACGGCGCCTCCCCACAGCTCTTCCAAAGGGTCGCCCGGCAGGCCAAGCACCGAGAGGACCTCATCGCAGGGATGGAGGCGTTCCTGGACGAGCTGACAGTGCTTCCTCCCAGGAAATGGGACCCCAGTGCCCGAATTCCTCCGCCAAGCTCTTTGCCGTCTCCGCACAGGAGGTAAGCTGGGGGGAGGGCACCCGCAGCCTCTGCCAGCCCCTCCGCAGGGTCCCAGGCGGAGTCCTCTGCCCGTGACATCGGAATCTCCATCTCCATGGGGGTGAAGCCACCCAGGAGCCAACCTTTGCCAGTGAGATCCTCGCAGCCAAGCCCCTCCAGCTCCGGTCAATGACCACGGCTCTGGTCCCCACTGCTGTCAGTCCTGCTGTCCCACCTGGCAGGGGATGGCAAAACCGCCCCCCCGTGTCCTTCAGGCAGGAGCTGCCGGGAGCACCAGGCTTCAGCACTCAGACGTGAAACCCATCCTCTGAGCAGGACACCTCCGGCCCTGCCCAGCTCTTCCACTAAAACCGGTCTGACTAGGGCTGCCGCCAGGGCTTGCTGGAGGAGATCATGGTTGGGTTGGAAGGGACCTTTGGAGATCACCTAGTCCAACCCACCCATCTCTCCTACTCCTCCTGGTCTTTCTCCTCTTCCTCATTATCAGGGGATACATGAGGTCCTCCCAGCCCTGCTTTTTATCCTTGTCCCCTCTCCATCCTCCATGTCCCCCCATAGCATCCCCTAAATGCAGCTGGGTCCTGAGGGCTCCAACCTGAAGCCTGTCGTCTCAGGCTCTGGTCTGCCCCAGGACAGCTGTGCGCCCGCCGGATCGGCAGTCCCACGGCGATGGGGACGTGGCAGCAGCGGGGGGCAGAGCTGGGCTGGCGCGCCTGCGCTCCAGGGAGGAGCTGGAGAGGACGGGCAGGTGGGTGCCTGGAAGGGCGAGGGTGGTGGGAGGCGCTGATGGATGCTGAATTCGGGGCAGGGTGCCGGCTCTCCCCAGCACATGGGGCCACCCCATCCAAACCACTCTGGGCTGGTGTCTCCCGGGGAAGGGACCGTCCCCTGCCTCTCTCAGGGGGTGACGGCCGGCTGGGGGGGCTGCTCTGACATCCCCCTCCTCTGCCCCAGGCTGTTCGGGGGGCTGCTGCGAGACATCCGGCGGAAGGCGCCGTGGTACGGCAGCGACTTCTCCGACGCCCTGCACCCCCAGTGCCTCTCGGCAGTGCTCTACATCTACCTGGCGACCGTCACCAACGCCATCACCTTTGGGGGCATGCTGGGGGACGCCACCGCCAACATGCAGGTCAGCGCGGCCACGGGGTGCCCCGCAACAACGCCGCAGCCCATGGGTCTCCTGGGTGCCCACCTCCCACTGGTGCCCGGGGAGCCGGCGGTGCCCCCGGGGCATCCTGAGCATCGCCCAAACCCTGCGCCCTTCCCCGGCCTCCATGGTCCCCAAGCGTTGACCCTGCGCCCATGCAGAGGACAGGCCTGGCACCCCCTGGCACCCCTCCCCTGCCTTTCAGGGGGTGCTGGAGAGCTTTCTGGGCACGGCCTTTGCGGGCTCCATCTTCTGCCTCTTCTCCGGCCAGCCCCTGACCATCCTGAGCAGCACCGGCCCCGTGCTGGTCTTCGAGCGCCTCCTCTTCTCCTTCAGCCAGTAAGCACCCTGCCAGGGGCGCTCCCTTGGGCCACTGTCCCCCGGGCAGGGCCACGGGCCACCATCGTGCCAGGCAGGTGGTGGCGTTGAGGCTTTGGGCCACCCTTTCCACCAGGGACCATGGCCTGGACTACCTGGAGTTTCGCCTCTGGATTGGGCTCTGGGTGGCCTTTTTCGGTGTGGTCCTGGTGGCCACTGAGGCCAGCCACCTGGTGCGATACTTCACCCGCTTCACCGAGGAAGGCTTCTGCGCCCTCATCAGCTTGATATTCATCTATGACTCCCTGAAGAAGATGCTGAGCCTGGCGGACGCCTTCCCCATCAACTGGCAGTACCGTCTGGACAACGTCACCTCCTACAGCTGCGCCTGCAACTTGTCCAGCCCTGGTGAGCCCAAGCAGCCGCGGGGCTGGTGGGGAGCGGGGGGCTGCTGCCCTGGGATGCCACTGGGACCCTGCTGCCCGCCTCGGCGCTGGAGGAGGCTGCTCGACCCCATCCTCGCTGGCCCAACCTCTACTCCCCTCCATGCCATCTGTCCGTCCATCCCTGCCTCCCGGCACCGCCCAGGCCTTGGCCCGGCTCCCACGGCTCTGGGATGGGGGCTGCCAGGGGCTGGAGGTGGGTGCCTGGGTGGGTGTGCGCTGCTGTTTCTAGCCCGGTCTGTAAATCAGAGGGCGTCTCCTGGGGCCTGAGGATGTGTCTGCACTGATCCTGACATTGGGACCCACACCAGGTACCAAGAGCATCAGTGCTGGGCACAGCCTGGGGCCGATGGTGCCTCTGGGTGGCTTCAGCCAAGCCCTTTTCAGGGGCCTCCCCCCTTGGACCTCCCTGGGCATCAGCCAGTGCTGGGGTCCCATGGGGCCCCATCCAGCACCCTGAACCCATGGGGAGAGCCTGGGGAACCCCCCCGATGGCAGCACAGTCCCAGTCATCCCTGATGGAGCGTCCCCACGGTGCTGGCACCCTGACCCTCCCTGTCCCATTGTAGGTCACAGCTCTGCAGGGAACAGCACGCCGCTGCCCTTGCCCCTGCTACCCCAGCAGGTACAGCCACGGCTCCCGGCTGGGCAGGCGGGGTGGGCCCCCCGTGGGCCCGAGGGGTCCATACGTGACCCCTCCTCGCTGCCTGCCCTGTCCCCGCAGCCTCCCGCCGCCCTGGCCGGGCTGAGCAGGACCCAGTGCCTGGGTCGCGGCGGGCACCTCCTGGGGACCAGCTGCCAGTATGTGCCCGATGTCACCCTCATCTCCTTCCTGCTCTTCGGGGGCACCTTCCTCTCTTGCACCACCCTCAAGCGCTTCAGAAGCAGCCGCTACTTCCCTGCGGGGGTGAGCATCCTTTGAGCACCCCGGTGGCACGGCCACCCATCCTGGCAGTGTGGGGACGGCTCTGGGTGCTACGACCCAGGGGTGGCCCTGGGGCCGCCCCCCACCCCGTCCAGCCCAGGACAAGCCCTCTCCATCTGCAGGTGCGGAAGCTGGTGAGCGACTTCGCCATCATCCTGGCCATCCTCGCCTCCTGCGCTGTTGATGCCACCCTGGGCCTGGAGACACCCAAGCTCCTTGTCCCCCGCGAGCTGAAGGTGCTGGTGGGGTGGGCACGGCAGTGTCGGGGAACGGGTCTGTGCCCCCGCAGGGGCCATCCCGCCATGCTGCTGCTGCCCTTCCCACCTCCGCGTCCAGCCCTGCAGGGACGCGGGCTCTGCCCCAGCAAACGAGAAGGGCTTGAACCGCAGCCGATCCCACGCTTTGTAAATAACCGGGCTCGGTCCCGGACTAACCACGTCACGGTACAGCTCACGTGGGAGCGAGAGCCATGAGCTCAAGTCCAGGCTTGGGCTCCTTGCCCTGGGTGCGGAGCAGGGCGGGCAGCACCTCAGAGCAGCCCATGCTCAGCGCCACCTCCTCGGTGATGCTGACCACCATCAGCGCCCAGTGCCACCCCCTCCGCCCGCTCCTGGGGGCACGCGTCCAGCTCTTGGCTTGCAGTGCCCGGGAGCAACCCCCTGCTCCACCACAGCTGGGGTGTCCTTGGGGGGGGGGCTGGAGGGTCACACCGCCCAGCAGCACCCCCAGGACGAGTGAGGATGCTCCTCCTCTCCTGGGCACCCGGGGCTGGCCGTGTCTCCAGGTGACCCTTCTGCTCTCGGCAGCCCACGAGCCCAGCGCGGGGCTGGATCATCTTCCCCTTTGGAGCCAACCCATGGTGGGTCTGCCTGGTGTCTGCGGTGCCTGCCGTCCTCGTCACCATCCTCATTTTCATGGACCAGCAGATCACGGCCGTCATCCTTAACCGCAGGGAGTACAAGCTGCAGGTGAGCAAGGGCCAGGGGATGGGCAGGACCCAGCCAACAGGGAGGACCCAGGTCCCAGCTGGATTCCATGGGCCAGGGGGACAGCCAGGGGACAGCAGCGCCCAAAACCAGCCAGCAAGGTGGGCAGACCCCACTGCTGCCCCTCTGATGCTGCCGGGGGGACGGCTTGCCCCCCACCCTGCTGCCTCTCCCACTGCAGAAAGGAGCAGGCTTTCACCTGGACCTCCTCTGCGTCTCCCTCCTGATGGTCGTCACCTCCGTCACTGGCCTCCCCTGGTACGTCTCGGCCACCGTCATCTCCCTTGCACACATGGAGAGCCTGAGGAAGGAAAGTGCAACCTCGGCCCCCGGCGAGCACCCCGAGTTCCTGGGCATCAGGTACGAGAGGAGCCCCGATCCCGCGCCGGGGAACCCCCTGCCCGTGGCTGCGGAGCCAGGGGACGGGGCCGTGCCCACGTGGGGCCAGCAGCCCCGGCTTTGGGGCTCTCTGTGTCTCCCTGGGGATGACACCGGTCCCCGTGGCAATCGAAGATGAAAAGAGCAGAGACGCTGGGGGCCAGGAGGGCAGGCGGGGGCTGCGGGCTCCCGAGGGACCCCGGGGCTCCTGCGACACCTGCGCTGCCGCCCGCAGGGAGCAGAGGCTGACTGGCCTGGCCGTCTTCGTCCTGACGGGGGTCTCCGTCTTCATGGCACCCATTCTCAAGGTACGGAGCCTGGCTGCTGGATTTGGCGGGGGGGGGGGGCGGCCATATCCTCCAAGGCTGGGGGGTTCCTGACCCCACCATCCCTTGTCCCCCCGATCCATCGTGGGAAGCCTGACTGGGAGCTGTGGCTGTGGGGAGGGGCTGGGCAGAGGGTTTGGCCTGACGCCACAGGACGGCCAGCACCCCAGCGCCCTGCTGCCCTGGTCAGCTGGCCAGCGTCCCCGTGGGCATCAGGGACCCCCCTGCTCCCCAACACGCCCCACCACTGCCCACCACACTGACACATGGGGGGCCGAGCCCTCGCCTGTCGCCGCTGCCACGTTAGGCAGTGCCCCCCCAGTGTACCCCGGCCACATCTGGATTACGTGTGGGCAGGCAGAAGGTCCCTTTTCCTCCACCCCTGTCCTCACCTCTGAGGATGGCCATGTAAAGCCTTTGATGAGGTTCCCCACAACATTCTTACTTCCAAATTGGAAAGATATGGGATTGATGGATGGACTGTTCAATGGATCAGGAACTGGCTGGATGGCTGTGTCCAAAGAGTTACAGTCAGTGGCTCAATGTCCAAGTGGAAACCAGTAACGAGTGGCGTCCCTCACCCTACTGGGATCACTACGATGTAATATCTTCATCAGTGACACAGGCAGTGGAGCGAGCGCACCCTTGGCACATTTGCAGATGACACCAGGCTGAGAGGTGCGGTTGAGGGAAGGGACGCCACCCAGAGGGACCTTGGAGGACATGGGCCCATGTGAACCCCATGAGGTTCAACAAAGCCAAGTGCAAGGTCCTGCAGCTGGGTGGGGGCAACCCCCAGTATCAATATGGGTTGGGGAATGAAAGGATTGAGAGCAGCCCTGCAGAGAAGGACTGGGGGTACTGGTGGGTGACAGACGGGACATGAGCCGGCAGCGTGCGCCTGTAGCCCAAAAAGCCAAGCGTATCCCGGGCGGCATCCCCAGTGGTGTGGCCAGCGGGGCGAGGAGGAGATGCTCCTCTGCTCCGCGCCAGTGAGCCCCCCCGGAGCCCCGTGTCCAGCTCGGGGGTCCCCAGCACAGGGCAGACAGGGAGTGGGGCCGGAGGGGGCCACGGAGATGGTCCGAGGGCTGGAGGAGCTCTGCTATGG
>JADKXX010009113.1:0-119361 GCA_017310255.1 Butorides virescens
GGGCGCGGGGGTCGCGGGCCGCACCACACCCCCCTTCCGCCCCGCGCCGGGCCGCGGGCCTCCCCGCCGCCATGGGCGTGAGCGGCCGCACCGGAGCCGCGGGGGCGGGGTCCCGGCGGCCCCGCACGGGCAGGGCGGTCCGGGGCCTTCTGCTGAGGCCCGGGAGGAGGGAGGGGGTCTCGGCACCGCCGCGCCTGCCGGCGGGCCCCGAGAAAGGGGGCTGGGCGCCCCGCCTGCACCTTGCCGGGGCGCCCGGGGCCGCTGCTCGTCGCTGCCTCTCTGCGTGCGGAGGGTGGGGGAAAGATGTCTCCCGTGCTGCTGCCTCCTGACCTCTAGGAGCGGTTTCCACTTTGAACCAGGTTTGGAGGGGGAGGTGAGATCCTCCACCCAGCGGAGAACAAAGTAAAGCCTTCGGCCCCCGGTACTGCTGCCCTGGACTGGGGGGGGAGGGATTTGGGGTTCCCAGACTCTGCTAAATTTCTGAGATAGATATATATATACACATGTACACACACACGCTTTTATGCCACAGAAATATTTCTTACCCAACAAAATGGAAGAGGGTAATGGAGGTGTCTTTCTTTGATCTTCCAAACCTGCAGAGAGTGTTAAGGGAAGGGATTGGGGGAGGGACTGGAGCCTTATCCCAACCCAAATGGAGCATTGTTGGGCCTGTAAACTTGTATCTAATACTGCTTTATGTAGCCTAGGGAGAGAAGATAAATGTTGCTACTGCCCACTCATCCTACACCAAAGGGTGAATCTTACTTCCTTAGTTGCCTCTCTTAGAAAGATGACTTGAGATCACAGTTGCCATCGTAGCCCATATGTAGTCTCAATGGAAAGCAGGAGAGAGTAGCTAGCACTTGCAAGCTTGTTGTGGTTCTGGTGTTTTGTACTTCTGTGTGCTTCTGCAGGAGGAAGAAGATGGCATTACGTACCATTTTTTTGGGGGGGGGGGCATGAGTGGTTACTTTGGTATGTGTCCACATTTCTTCTGGAGAAATGGAAGGAGGGGAGCCTCCGATGTCTAAATTTTTTGCCTTTCATTGATGATCCTTTTTTGTCCAGCCCTCCCGAGACCTGAACTGGCAGGTCTTACCTGAATAAAAAAGTGATTAAGCTGATGCAGACCCACATTTACACTTTGTTTGTCACCACCTCTCCTGAGTTAAAAATGGTGTTATCAGCAGGACATTTAACTACACTAAAAATCCAATGATCAGGCAGATGAGCGCTTGTGTGTGAATGTTCCTTGCGTGATTGGTATCCCGAACATACGATGATACGGGATTACATGTTCAGGTACAGAGCTGTTCTGGGGAGCTGGAAGGCCTGCTGTAGTTAAAACAGGACGCAAGTGACTTATGAGTTTCTGCTCTCTAGGATGTGTTTTATCTCACATTCTAATGTATCTTTGAAGGCACAAAGCAGTAGCTGCAGAACCTGGGAAGTGATTGGAAATGGGCTGTATCAGAGTGTCTGTGGCTCGTTACAAGATGAGCAGAGTTCTGCTGTGAAAGCTTATCCCTTTTGAACCCACCCCATTATTTAAAGGATGTGAAGACTGAACAGCTATGGTATTTACCTATTGGTCTTTTGACTAATAGCACGTATTAAGAAAGACAGCCTATTATAAATAATGTGTCTGGGAGGTTGGCATCGAGGTAAAAAAAATAAAGGTTCCAAAACACCTGCTAAAATAAAATTACTCATTTGAAAAACCTGGGAAAAGCTTTCTTATTTAAAATATATAATTAAAAAAAAGTTGGAATTAAAACACTTGGAGATTTCCAGAACACACGTAGAGGAGTTGGGCTAATCTTGCAGCTGAAATTGCCTGGGGAGTTCTTCTATCTTGTGTTTCTGGTTGTGGAGAGTAACCGGGGGAAGGAGCATGGGTGGGAAGGATGTGCCTCAGGTCTGTGCTGCCTTGCTAGGCTACGGGGTACAGCTGGCAGGACCAAGAGTGATGATTTTTTTTTTTTTTCCCCCCCAACATTTTTCCTTCTGTCTATGTGAGAACTAAAGCAGCACCTGTTGTCAGAGGGGGGGTTTGTTTTGTTTTTTTTTTTAAACAAAGAAAAGGCAATTGAACTCCTGCGATGGAACATGACAATTCTTGAACAGCCCTGCTTTGAAAACCCAGTGGCTGTTTGGACTGTGGTCTTGTGCCATGAGTCACTGATTTGGGTGTATGCCTTCACCTATTACCAGCGAGTGGAATTAGTGAGAACTAGAAGGGAGAATTAAAATAAATAAAGCGAATGTTTGCCATGCTGCCTTGATCTGTACTGTTTTCTCTACTTTTGAAGTCAATAAATAGTGGTACCATATTCTGTAGGCTCTGCTGTGTGTCTGCAGTGGTATTTGGGTTTTGTATCCTTGTATTAGTCTGAGTTTAATATGCTAAAATAATTGGATTAGTCAAAGTGGCAAGTTAGGTAGAAAAGCAAATTATCAGGGAAGCAGAGGACGAGGAGTCTGATGAAGTATTTATTGAGAGAGTGGAAAGAGCAGTGTATTTTAGCTTAACTTTTTTGAAAATACATTGCATGTCTTACATGGGATCTTCAAGTACTTCACAGTGGGAGTACTGCCCCTGTTTTACAGGTGGAGATAGTGGAGAGAGTGTGTTGGCATTTATCCTGCCTTGCAGAACTGGGAGGAAAAAAAAAAGCTTTCTGGTTTCCCAGCTCAGCGCCCACTTATGGTAGTCACTAGGCTGCTGGTTGGGAAACCAGGGACTGAGGTGGATCCCGTATAAATGAGCTGTATTAGGTCTGCAAGGTGAAATTTAAATGCAGCTGCACAGAATATTTTCTAGAATTACCAGTTAAAATTATCACATGCAAATAGTAACAATTGCAAGCTGAAGCATGCCTTTGGGCATGGAAGGACGAGGCCAGGAGGTTTTGTGCTATTTCTGTGTAAAACAGAGGGGAAGCCATGGTTCTCCTGGGTGTTTGGGGAAACTCGCAACTGGTTGCAGTCTGAGAGGTGAGGTGGTTTTGACCTTGGTGTAAATAGTTGCTTGGCTGCCTTCTAAGCTTGATCAGGGTTTAGACGCAGCCGGCAACTTGTTCAGAGTGAGATTTTGCTGTAGTTTTTAAGTATATTACTACCACTCCTTGTGAATTTTGCTGGCACTCGAAGTGGTGCCAAAGGCATGAGTGTTAAGCAGCCTCCTCCGTACTAGTTGAGAAGCCTGTAGGTCAAGGTGAAGGCGTGCTGGCAGGGTGGTGATTAATGTATTGTGCATGTATGTGAAGTCCATACGGTCCTTGGTGGTTGAGGGTTTCTGGCCACAAAGCACGCAGGTTCTTACCAAAAACCGTCGTGGTGGAAAACTGGGCTGTAGAAATGGAGAGTTGAAGCAGGCGATAAATATGGCAGTGTTAGTGCTTGCGGGATTGTGTGGTTTGCTGATCGTTGTAAATCAAGCAGGAGAAGCCAGCTGTGCTGACAAAAGTACCGGCGGATCTGGGAGCTCAGTTCAGTAAGTGGCTTTTGGTGGCGAGCGTATGAATGTAGCAAGTCTCTCGTGCTCCGTAATTCAGGGGTTTGGAGACCTTCGGTGGCAGCTGGAGCTCACCCATCCCTTGGCTATGAAGTCAGCTCGGCTCCCAGCTTCCCTCTCCATAGCAGGCTGCCTGCCTCCACCAGCTTGCCTTACTTAAGCCTGTACCTATTGCATAAGCCTCTGGGGATATTTACATAAAGCATAATTAAAAATCAGACATAACCTACCTCCTACAATGGGCAGAATTAATAGTCAAATGGCATGCACTCCGCATCAGTTCGGTACTTGGAGTTTTTGTCTGGGACCTAATAATGTTTCTAATTTTTTTTTTTTTTTTACAAATCTGAGATCTTTTAATTTTTAAACTGGGTTTTTCAGAGTAAATACTTCAGTAGTCTGTTTTAAATTGGCAGTGGTAATCTATTAAAGTCACTGCTATGTCAGCGAGCCTTCTTAACATGGCACTGCTTCTTAAATGGTGCACATGAGATAGCTTTGACTTCTGATGTCAATTTAACGCTTACACCTTTTAGTTTTCTGTATTATCTTTGAAATAATGTGAATAGCAGCATTTTCTCAACCATAAGGAATAGAGATTCAACAAGTTGATGCAAATTAAGTTATAGAATATTAGGAAGAAAAGTATTTTCTCTGAAAAAAGTTAAGTTTCAGTTTAGCAGTTGATGTTTTTCTTATTTTGACGAGTGCTTTCAAAGTTGAGGCAGTAAGAGGTGGAACAAAATAGAAAAATTTCTTCAATAATTACTCACTGATTAGAAAACATTGAGGGATAATGGGTTCAGGCTTCCAGATGTACCGAGATGATGCTTAAGGATGCGGAGAGCGGTTCAGTAGGGTGTTCGTTCATGCCCAGCCTGATCAGGCATCTAATTCTTGGGAAAATCTTGGGAAGTATCTCAGTAACATTGAAAGTCTGGCCTGTGGTAGCCAGGAACAACCTGTCTAGTTCTGGTTAATACTTACTGTTCAGTAACCCTATAAAATGAACTGATTTCTGAAGTTCCCTGCAGAACTCTCATTTCCCTTCAGTGCAGCTTGACCCACTTGAGTGCATGACCTAAAATAAACGTCAGCAACTCTTTTCTAATGATAGGTGTAAAAAGTAAAGATGTGAAATAGTACTGTATAATTATATAAATATGCAGTGCAACCCCTTGGTAAGGAGAGATTTACCAAATTTAGCAGAACATCTATTTTTAGTTACAAATTTGCACATAGGTTTCACCAGTCAACTAGTTACAGTCTGGAGGGGGGAAGGGTTTGTTTGAGCATTAACGCAAGGCAAGACTACAGCTGGTGAATCACGAGTTCTTGTGTTCTGATTTAAATTGGGGCTACCCAGCTGCTCCCCTGTGGGCTCGGTATTGGGATGCTCTCCTGTCGCCTCATCTCAGAGGATCCTGAAATACAGCTTTAAGGGGAGCTGGGTGATGCTGTTGCAATATTGCCTTGTGCTTAGAGCTCAAACCATCCCTGCGACCTTCCCTGGAAGGAAGGGGCAGGTGTGGAGGGAAGGGGAATGTAAAGGCTCTTTGTGGCCTGGCCTTTAAAACTGGGAGCAGCGATGTTCCTGAATTGGCACGCTTGTTGAAGTTCAGAACTGGGGTTTAGACCCTGCAGGTGGGGAGGCTGCATAGCTTTGATCTTGGTAGGTCATTTTGAGTTCTTGTAACATATCTGAAGATACCTTAGAAGCATTAAGCTGTTGTTGGGGGGTAAAAGCAACTCTCAGTTTTAAATCTGAGTCAGATCTGACTTCTATGGAAAAAGGAACCTTTCTTGGATTTGTTTCCCACTTAAGACTTATGAAGCAAGAAAAATAACGTCTGTATCTTGTTTGAGGACTATTTGCAGAGCTCAGTGTGTAAGTTAAGCTCTGAAGCCTCGGTCTTCAGTGGGGTGCTTTCATCTTCCTTCTGTGGATACTTTCTTAATAGCAGCCCATGTACACCACGCAAATACCGTCTGAAGTCCTCATGTAAAGCTTATCTCCCTAATAGGAATGTCTGTGTGAGGAACGGGATACTCGAAGCAGAACTTCAGAAATCAGTAATTCCTTCAAGTGCTTTTTGTAAATTTAGGAAGTTTTTGAGAAGTGGCTGGCCTCAGGGGTTATCTTAAATAGAAACTTTCTCATTGATACCTCATATGACCTTGGTCTTCTATGAAAAACTGAAGATTAGTTTAACTTTCAAATGATATAAATACTGGGTTTATACTGGGCAACCTTATTACTGCAGTCCGTGTTGTAAAACCATACTGCCTCTGAATAAGAGAAAAAGAATGGGTACAGGTGAATTAATATTTGGATTTAAGGGTTCACTTAGGGCGATGTGCTTATCTGAGCTCTAACCTTTTGGTATGCCTCATTAATAGACAGTTTCTGTTGGGTTGTTGTTTTTTTTTTTCCCCCCTGACAACCAGCTCTCCATGTTTGTTGTGAGGGTGCAGATTTGCATATTTTTGGAGGAGTGCTGAGCAAGTGAAATTTATGGAAATGCATCGTATCAGAGGATAATGTTTTCCTTTTAGTCTTGCAACTCGTTACTTAAGAATATTGTCTTGGGTAACGTTGAGTATTTGAAAGTTTTATAAAATGCTAGAAAATTTCCTCTGTTTTCACAGTATTGTGCATCTTCTGTTCAAATGCATATAGAAAACACTTATTACCATAAAACATAAATAAAATAATTGGTCCTGTGCTGGATCCTGTTACTTCTTAATTGCTTTTCATCAGGTGGGACCACTTACTCATTTTTGCCATTTGCTTTTAAGAGGGAGTCATCCAAATTTTATTTTTTTCAAACTTTTACTCTTTAGCTCTTCCAAAGCATCCCAGAATCTGAGGGAAGAGAGTCCTCGGCTGAGAGGGGCTGCTCACGGTTGAGTTACTCCGTTGTGTTTGTCAGAATGCTGGCGGTAGGTGGGAAGGGATGTGTGTGGCTGGCTCTTCTGACCAGGAGAGGTTTTGGAAGCTACCTAACTGTATTATACACGTCCTGCAGGAGAAATTATTCCCTATTTGTCGAGTAAAAAAATGGATGTTTTACTGGCTGATGAACTGGCCAACTGAAAAGCACCTTGCTGGTTGTTTTAATGTTTCATGGGCATTAAGTTTCAGCTAGGTCCATAAGTAATTCTCGTTTGCCTTCAGTAAAATGTAAGAGATTACTAATTCACTAAGATTTGCTCCTAGGAAAATCCCTAACCCTGTTGAACTCTTACCTTTCCAAAATCATGAATAAAACTAATGGTCACGTGGTGGGTAGGTAGCAAATCAGTCAGGGTGGAATGGTGTAGTTCTGAGCCATGTTCCTCGAACGCGGTGGCTTCGGAGCACCTCCTGTTCGGGGTACATGTTCATCCACAGCGTGACAAGGTAGTGGGGGGGGAGGAGAGGGAGTCTGTGAAGTGGGTGCTTAGCACTTAGGATTCATTAGGCTAAACTCTGCCTTGTATAAATGTACATCTATGCATTGCGTTTCTAAAATAGTTACATGTTAAAGCCCTTTTGCCGCTACATCTTGCATTTTCAGTGGGTCATATTTTAGATAGGGATCTCTGCTGTGCTATTCATTATGATAGTTTCTTTTAAATGGATAACTGATGGATCAGTAGTTACATTATGGCTTTTGCTGGTTTTGCAGTAGTAGAGCATGCACAAACCTGTTTATACAGGCCTTGGGAAAAAACAGCTACTGCTAGCTTCAGCTCTGAGAATAATAAAAAGCCCGGTATGATTTTCAGTTGGATATAAGCCTCTAGATAACTTCATTAGTCACTTAAAATGTTGAGACTAATAGGTTGTCGTGGGAACAGATTATTGAATGACTAGAGTGGCTGTGTTCATTCGGATCCACTTGTGATTTTTTTTTTTTGAGCACTGTGTCCCTTTGGATTGACAAGAGATCGTAAAAGGTCATTCCCAAGAAGGTGGCTCAGGATACCACTTGCCATCTTGGGTGGGTGTGAGCTTTTACGTTGGCAAACACACGTTTGTTCATCTTTTGAAGTTTCCTTCCCTTTGTTGTAATGCTTGAGCAAGGATCCCAGCCTGAAAGCCCTGGCTAAATTGGTGCAACAATCCCGTTTTATGTTCTAATAAATCAGAGTATTGAGTTAAACCTGCTGTTTCTTGGTTTGTGGTGAGCAAAGAAGAGGGGCTGTTTCTGCAGGATTATGAGATAGAGGAAACAGGGGGCAGGAGGGAATCTTAAAGCCGCAAAGAAGATGGAGCACTGAAAACATGATTTAGAGTGGACTGAGATAGAATACAGGAAAATAAGGAGTGCTTAGTGTAAGTGCTTATTTTAGTAGAGTTTACTGGTCCCCTTTCAACGGTTTCCTTGAGTATGAAAACTGTACGTGTCAAGAACAGGCACTTGATTTACTGGGATTCATGTAAATTTTGAATACACTTCAGTTGTCAGTTCCAGTTCTGTATATGGCAGCTTCTTGCTGCAAAAGATTCTTTTGTACATCGGGAAAACTTAGTCATAATTATTTTTATTTATCAGACATTGAATATGTGGTGGCTGCATGCTGATTTTTAACAGTTCTGGAGTGTTTTTCTTCCCAGTAGTGACTGAAAGGACTAACGCTTTCTTTTCTGCTACAGAGAAACTTCTTAACGCTGTCAGCCTCCTGTACCAAGAGGACTCTGTCTGTGTGTTCTGTGCCTTAGATTTTTTTTGAGGGTTAACTGAGGGTGCAGTTATGTCTTGGGCTTATTGTTGTAGAACAGTGTTTTAATAAAAATGAATTGGAGATTTCTCGTTTGTGGAAGAACCATAAATCTGACCATTTTGTCCAGAGGTGTGTGATAAGGTGTAGTTTGGCATAAGGATCTCTAGTGTCAGTTGATTATTTGAGAGAGAAATCAGGCATGTGGTTAAATTTACGTGAAGCGTTTGGCAGATACTCGCTCATGAACGCCTGCTTATGCATTTAGTGTTAGTGCAGGAAAATGGAAAACCCAGGATCAGCAATCAGTGACATGGAAGAGCAGTCCCATAAGACATCGATTCTGGTGGATTGTTTGATCTGCATGTTTCAAATACCAGCCATGATTTTGAGAATTGGCTAGCAACTTCGGGTGCCAGGCTGGAGAGGGTTTTGATGGGGCTGGGCTGAGCAGAGAGGAGATGCCGTGCAGGTGCCAGGCCTCTCATGGCTGGTTGTCTCGCCCATCGATTTAGTCAGCTTAAGTTAATGCCGAGATCAGCCTGGGTGTGTGCTAGCACACCGAGAACGCAGGGCACAGTTTCATATGTGACCGTGGGGCTGCTGGACCACGCTGTGTGTGGGGCACTGCTGGACTCCAGTGACAAAGCATGAGGTTGTATCCATCTTTATTTACACTGTAGCTATAGCAGCGCTTGCAAAATGAACCTCTGTTTTGAAATGAACTTATGACAGCCCAGATCCTATAGCTGCTTGTTTAATTATCTGATAATTGCTTAATATATATTGGAATAAAGGCTGTCCTTTAGATAATCCTGCCCCAAGTTAGTCAACTTCCTATTGTAATTGGAGCTAGATTTGTGCCCCTCCTCTCCCCCACCCTCCCAATCTAATTTACTGCCTACAAAACTGGTGGTGTAGACTGCTAAGCTGAGGCGGTTTGCAGGTAGTAACAGCTCTGCTTAAATGCTGGGGGGGGACGGGGGACGGATGACGGCCATCGGCTGGGTTTGTGGCCTTGCTGGGAGCTGAGCTGATCTAATGGCTTGCCATTCCCAGAAGAATGATGTTCCCGCTTAGCAGATCCCTTTGTAAGTCCATGAAATCCAGTAAAGTGTTAGAAAATTATTTGCCCCCCCCCCCCCCCCCCCCCAGCTTCCCCTTTTTGATGTGTTAAATCAACCCATGGAAGTGTCTGATGGCTGCCTGACTTGTCACACGATGAGCGGTGACTGGCGGTGAGGCTGCAGACACTAGGCTTTCTCGTTGAGGGGGCGATGTCCCCAGGCACCCTGTAGCTCCCTGGGGTTGTTAGGGTGCTTTGTAATCACCAGATCCGTGGGGCCAGCACTGGAAGGTGATCTCTTGGCGATTCACAGATCTTGGTGGCTTCTGTCTTCTTGGGCTGAAACTTTCTTATTGAAGAAATTACAGTCTTCAGAAATTACAGTTTGAGCCTAACAGAGTGGGTATGGTCTTATGTCATTAATTATGCCTGAATTATTATTTACATTGATTATATGTTGCTCCTACGTACCGACTCTGAAGTACTTCTCTGAAATGTTTCTTTTCTTTCTCTAGCTTTGAAGTGCCGAGAAAGGGCAGTGTACTGAGATGCCACTGAAAGGTTCTGTGAAAATACCCGCGTTTGTGTATGTTTTTTCCTCTTGCTTTACCCCATCTCTTGAAACTGAAATAGTAATGCTGGGAGGATACCTTCAGTAGGTGCAGAAATGTTCGCTTGGCACGGCTGGGGGGACGACAGTGTTCCGTACATCTCCCGGTAAGCCAAAGCCAGGCCTTTTGCCTGTCGGCACCGGGCGTGTAGTGCTGCACCTGCCACAGGAAACTCCTGGGAATGCCGTGTCAGGGACAAAGTCCTTCACTTCACTTTCTCCTTGGAATAATTATTTTTAATAGTTTTGAAGCTGACATTCTTTATGTGGAATTTAAGGGGGTTTGATGTCAAATTTGAGATACAAACTCATTTTCAGTCTCAACTTAGTGCTCTGGAATCTGAGTGTTCCCCAGAACTTTTGGAGCAGGATTACAAATAGCAGTCAGATATTGCAGTGCGGTAAAGGACATCACAACATACACTGTCAGAGGTTGGATTTATCAGACAAAACCACAATATCTTCCTAGTGCTGTATTAGGATGCAGCATTGCACATCTTGTTAATTAGGGAATGAAAATAGTGTAAATGTAGATGATCTATTTCAACGTCATAGGCATGAACCTTCAGCCTGATCTACAGGCCTATATTGGCCTTAAGGAAGCCAAGCTCCCTCTGCATGTATTCAGATGTATTTAGACATAAGTCCAAATGGAATTGTTACAGAAATAATTGGGAAGGGTTACCTAACATGAGAGAGAAAATCAGGTATTCATTTATTTTCATAATAAATAGGAGTTCAGGAGTCCTGGCTGAGGGCTTGGGTCCTCATTATTTGTAGACGTTCCACAAATGCAGAGCAAGGAGAATCGTTACCCCAGAGAAGTGTTCACAGCTCAGTGCGTATCTGAGAAATGCAAGTTTAAGGAAATTATTTAATAGCAACTTTCTCTTTCCTATCAACACTTTTGGTAAAGATAAGTCTTCTCAGAAGTCCTGGTGTGGCACAAATGGAAGGAGAAGGTAGAAGGAGCCATCTTGGCTGCTGCCCTTGCCTGCAGTAGGAGGAGGAGAGAATGGTGCTGGTACAGCTACAGCAGGCAGTGTGTTCCATCGCCCATGGCCTGTCTCAGTAAAGGGGCTATTTGTGAGTGGGTGCGGGGCTATTCTGGGAAAAGTACTTCTTTTTTTTTTTTCAGTGTAGGAAAGATCAGTTTAGACTTAATATTGAAATGTGTTTTTAACCCTGTGTGTCATTGTCCATCTTGCAAGAGTTGCTAGTGTTGTGATGTTGGCACTTGCAAAGTCGCCTTTACGAACCCCTGACCTGAGGTAAACTCAAATCATGGTATTAACGTATGAGTACTGATGTAGTTGAGCCCAAATAGCTGTGAATGTAGCTGCTGTGGAGGGAGGAACCAGTGGTGTAACTGGATCTGCAGAGCTGGGAGGCTGCTGCAGTCCTTGGCAGAACTTCAGGGAAGGTCCATCATTCCTGCAGATGAGCGTGAAACACGAGGATGTGGGGAAGTGCCCTGATGTTCGGCGTCCTGTCCTCCGGGCCCGTGCAGCGAGCAGCTTTTTTGGGGGTTGATTGGGAGTTACTCCTAGTTGCAGTTGGTTTGGCAGTTAGAATAATGTCTTGAATCCATGTGGTCCTAATGAGCCTTACCAAGTAAGATGCTTATTAACTGCCCAAAGCAGCTCGCAAAATAATCCAAAAATAGCCCAGTGACTGGTTACTCTATCGCTTTGCTCCAGATCTGATCAGGATAGAGCAGAGTGCCTACATTTTGCAACATGAGCAGTGTATAAAGTCTTCCAGGAATGCTAATGTGTAATCTGGTGGGTTTTGTTCTGTTTTTTAATGAAGTTTAATTTTTGTTTAAAGTAGTAAAAATTGTTTGATGTGTTTAGGGTAGTTTGATTTTATTATTATGACGATGATGGTGATTAATAGGTGATCATTGCAGGTCACTTGAACTCACAAGAGCACCTGGTGCTCTTAGCCCAATTTCTTAGGCTGCTGTTAGTGATTAGGTACGCAACTGTTCATGCTCTCCAGCCTTAGTGTGCGAGAAACTGCATCCATTTACAGAGATGTCAGATGTTCTGACTTGAAAATGCATTGAAACTTGTTCTGGGAGACTGGCACTGGTACAGCTATTTTAACATTTTGCATATGGATTTTCGTATTTTCACACTCAAGTTATATTTGTATTGTGGGGATGTTGTTAAGCTCTTACTAAAAATCAAAACAAAAACTAAAAATTGATGCTCAACATGTGCAGAAATAATGAAAGCAGCTGCCTTTTCTTGCTGCGATAAAAAACTAAGATGAAAATACTGTGTATGAAGCAAGATTTTGTGTGAGACTGTGCAAGGTCTCTGGAAGTACAGTTGCAAAGCTGAAGAAGAGCCGAAAGGCAGGAGGAGTTGAAGAGCGGTGAAAAGAACAGGCTGCACCAGTACTACCTGGCTTGTACCTTGAGTAAAAGTATCTGTAATCGGGTTTAATAAGCAGTGTTTGTGTAACCAATGCTAAAAAGACGGACTATTTCAGAGGTTCCTGTAAGCAAGATGTGCTTCCTGTTGGGGTGAGAGAGATGTTCCTTGTTGGAGTGTGTGTGAATGGTGAATTAGCACCCATTAATGCAAAGAGGCGTGGTGGGGTAGGTAATGTCCCGTAAATATGGACAGGTGAGCGTGGGGTGGCAGCAGTTGAGGAGAAAATTATCTGAATCTTTTTCCGAGCTGTCAATAAAATGAAGTTTTAGAACTTGCAGTGGAGCAGCTCCTGGAGGGCTGATGCAGGGCTGGCGTGTGCTTACCTTTGCTGGGATGCATCAGGCTTCTCCTGGGACCGAAGGCAAAGCCTCCCCAGGAGGCACTTTCAGCCTTTCTGCAGGATCTGTTGTTCACAGGTGGGTAGCGTTTCTACCACGTTTCGTGTGTCTTCAGGAGGGAGGACTGCTGTTACACTTAGTGGTGTAATTGAAAAAGAGGGGGGGAAAAAGGTCCATTAGCATGTCTCGTATGTTGTTCCCAACTCTGTATGACGAGCGGTCGCTTATGCGCACAGTGGGATTTTCTACTTGTCACCAGGTCACACGAACATTGTTGCAATAGGAATAATATTTCTAATATATTGGTGAGGCAAAGTGCCTTGCGTAGTCTTGGGGAGAAAGTGAAAGCCCCTGAAGTACTTCTGTAGGTAAGGGTAGATCCTTGCAGAAGTCAGTTTTGCATCAGAGCTTGTGCCAGCAGGGAGTCCTTAAGCTGGACCCAACCTGGGATGTGAGTTCTGTGGAAGGGAATCTACTGTAGGGATACGTTTGCTGTGAGTTGTAAATAGGTCGTCTTTCTTTGCAGGAAAAATGTGTGTCAGTGGTTTAGGTCGCTAGTTGTCTGCTGCTTTAATGCTCAACTCTTTCTCACAGTGACCGTTCTCTTATTTTAGGGCTGTTGTCTTGACCAATCTAGAAATCTTGCTTCTTCAAGCCCTAAATCTTAGCCTGCTGTCTCAGTGTTAATATTTGTGCCTTGGCCCGCAGGATACAGTACCTGTAAGCTGGCCAACATCATGTGTGACCCCTGAGATGTGGAACTCATGTTCTGTGTTCCTAAGAGCCGCTCCTTCTCCCTGATGCCCATTGTATTCGCATGGTAACACCGCATTTCAGTGGGCACCCACAGCTTGGCTTGGGCACCGGGGATAACGTTACGGAACATTTACATATCAAAAAGGGGAAGAAATGAACACAAGTTGGTCTTGAATAGCAATGCTCTGTGTAGCTCTCCAGGCTTATGTTAACATTCTTCACACAATGGGGCACTTAATGAGTTTGCAGATGGCCTGATTTGATTTTTTTGAAGTATAAGCTATCCCTTTCTTGAGGTGGTGTGGGGTGTTGTGTGACAGGGCCGAATACGGTGATGGTGATGGTTTGCTGCTGGCGTGAGAGAGATGGGGAAGAACACAGAGAAAGGGAGGTGGGCCTGGGGCATGGAGTGGGTAAGGGCAGCAGTGGCTGTGTAAGGTGTCTCACTTCTGCAGCATATTTAAGGCACTGATAGCATCAAACAGATAATGTCTAATTATGAAATAGTGGTTTTGTCTTAATTTCCTTTATTTTCAGTAATATTTTATGTCTGAACTTGGGACAGATTCTGAAATGTTCTGCTCTCACTAGAGTATGAGTCAGGTATCCTCCTTGTTTACTCTGGCAAGCTGTCGTAAAACTACAGTGTGTTATGTTGAGTAATTCTATGAGCTTCTACTTGGAGATCATGTGGGCCACTGGTGGGACAACATTATTGCTGCTCGCTTGGAATACTGGCTTGCTTAATTGTTCTGCATATCTGTTCTTGTCTAGAAAACACTAATGACTTTGGTAATACTAAGTACCAGCTTGGAAACAGAGGCTTTGGGTTTGAATTTTATTTAACTATCACGCTGCTTGTCAAAACAAAGAAAATACTTGTGCTACGTTACTTGAAATTACTTTTAAAAAATAACTGAAAGGCATCTCGGGAAACCATTCAGTTCCCCCCTGGCTCTCAGATAGGTTCAGCTGTACCAAAGTCATTACTGACAGCTTCTTTTAATAAAGTAGGCAGACTTCTGGTGATAAAGATGCTACAGCCTCTCGTGGCAGTCTGTTTTGGTGCTTAACTGTGCAAACATGCATAGCGTTTTTTCAATATTTAGTCTGAGTTGCCATTGCTGTAGTTTAAGATCTTGTTAATTGTAATTTTTACAATAAACTGTTTCTCACGTAGAGTTTTTTCTTTTGTGATTGCAACTAACTTTTCAGTGAGTTGACCAGATTTTTACAGTTGTATCCTATAATCTATACAGTTAAAACATTATGATAGCACAGTTAAATTATTTTATGTTCTTTCTAATATAATACTTCAAAAATGGTAAAATTATTTTTCTAACTTGGCAAACAGGTTGAATCATTTATTTTGGACCAAGAAGATCTTGATAACCCAGTACTTAAAACCACGTCGGAGTTGTTCTTATCGAGCGCTGCAGAAGGTGCGGACTTGAGAACCGTGGATCCAGAAACACAAGCAAGACTAGAAGCCTTACTGGAGGCAGCAGGTACTTTCTTTGTGTAGTTAGTCTGAACCCAGCTTGCACACAGATCTGGCAACCTGTAAATTTTGATCCTAGTGAAATATTCACATGTCTGGAAATTTACCATGATGATGGGGAACAGAACATGGAAAGCGAGCTCATAGTTCTTACAGGTGTTGAGGGTTGCTTGGTCAAGTCTTTCTGTACATATAAAGTTAGAAAAGTTAATTCAATTAAATGGTATTTCATTGACCAGGTGAGATTACCTGTGTTACCAGAGGGAGGAGTAAGGGGGAGAGGATGGAAGATGGTAGCCTTCCTAAAATGACATTTTTTCCCTGCTGCTTTGGTCAATATATAATTATTCATTCATTACTCCATAAATTTACAGGTGAAATACTTACTTCTCTGTTGTGACTTCCACAAAAATATTTTTCCATTTTGTAGTTCTGAGCTACGATTGTTAGAAAATACATATTTAATGTTCATGTTTCAGAACCAGGCTAGATGAACATAGTGCCGCTACTTCTGTAACTTCTATAGTGAAAGCTTGGCTAATTTCAGTCTTCCTAAGGTTTGTGACTCAGATGTTTGCAATGGATTTGAAAATTATTTGTCAGTTTCAAAATTCCAAGGACAAAAAGATGTAAAAACCTTGCTTTGAAACAAATCCTGTTTGATGACTGTGGGTGCCTACTCTGACTAGTAGTGGTGTGCTGAAACTGGAGGTTTCAGACTAGCTTTGAACGCTCTTAAGATCTCGATAAAACAGCATTTGTTTGCAGGTGTTTAGATGTAAAGCTACGTACAGTCTTAGGGAGAGCTTCATTCCGAGGAAACAGCGGTGGCAGGGGGACTAAGGCTTTGGGCTCTCTTTGCATTTTGAATTTGTTAAAAACCCAGCTTACAACAAAGCATAACTTTTTGTCAGCAGAAAGTTGCAGCAGCCTATTTAAAGGAGGTCCCCTAAAATGACTCTAACCTGATAAAACTCTTTGGGACCAAACTTTGCTTTGCAGGGAAGATAGACTGTTTCTGGGATACTCTGGACACAAAGGGAATTTGAATAATCTGATCCCTTTTCAAGCACTCTTTACAATGAAAATCAGTTGCAGTTTCTCTCTGGTACCTGATGTGGGTGTGTCCCAAACCCTACTGCTAGCTTTGAAAATTGTTAGTGGAGGTGTCTGGTGGTAGTCAGTCTGAGGTGTGTGCTGGTAGCTAGGGTTGCAGTGTTCAAAATGATTTAATGGTGTTTAACACATCAGGGAGGTACCATTACTCCTTGTAATGCCTGTGAGAATGCTTCCGTTAGATTTCTAAGCAGTAGTTGGCTACTTGTCCCCGGGATTAGATGATGTTTTTAAGCTGAAGTTTCCGTGCTTTGACTTCCTGAGTGCTTGGTGTAAGGATGTAGAAAATGGGCAGAACAGAAAGAATCTGGAAAGAAGAGCAAATAAAAAAAGAAGAATGCTTTCCTTTGGTGCTCCATCTCCCTCTCTCAAAAGACTGGACAAAATTAATGCCACTTGATGAATGTGTGAGATCAAAAGACTGAAAACACTCTTGAGAAAATCTTCTAGTTAAGCAGTACTTGTCTTTCCCACTGCGAATTCAAACACTAAAAATATCATTAGACTAACCTAAAGGAGAGACTGAGAATCTGGTAGTTTAGTAATAAAAGCCATAATTTGAAAGTGATTGAAAAAGAAGCTGGTGTTTCTGGGAGATGTTCTAATATCTTCACTGGGTTTCTCTGGCTGGTTTGCCTGAAAATACCCTTTCCAACCTTAAGTGAGCTTCTAGATTTCCATCCTGACAATAAAGAAGGTGGCCTAGGGTTGGGACTTCATGTTGTTTTGCAGTTTGGCAAAAGCAAGTGATTTCTCCTGCTATTTCAGTCCCATTTTAGTTCCTGGCATTAGGGTTAGCTTGCAAAAGTAGATGGTGGAACTATGGCTCAAACAAGTAGTTTAGCTACGGCCTTGTCTGATGTGGTCTGATGATCCCCTCTCCCGTGGGAGGCTTGTTCCTAACTTACAACCTGGAGGAAAATCGTCTTGCGTTTAGTGTGTCAGATTTCTTAGGGTTTCTCGCACGCAGGGTTCGTGGCTGTGTCATTAGGAGCTTAATGAGTATGACTCGCTAAACGAGTTTTGCTCATTCCTCATGAATCCTTTAATGCTCAGATCTCACATGGACACGCTGTTTATTAATTCTGGAAGGTAAGTACTAGCAACTGCAGCCAGATGGGATGATGTTCTGCAAATTACTTCTGCAGAAGTTTTCAGCCATTGCGTTTTTAAGATTTGGTGTTTTGTTTTGAAGTAGCTGTCTTGATTGGAGAGCCAGTTAGGTCTGCATGTGCAAGTGTAGAGACCAGAGGTTAGTTGAACTGCTTAAAAATGTTTCTATACATTATATTTACCCATCATAAGTGCTGGACATTTTTTCACAGTTCAGCTTGTTTATTCTATTTCCAAGAGGACTTAAAATATTTTGTGGTTTTGGATGCTGAGGCTGACAGCCCTAAGTAGAATTTCTAGCAAGAGGGTTGTGCCTCCCCCCCAGCATAGCAGCAAGTACACGTGTATGTGCGTACACACGCGCACACCACAGCAGTTAGGTCCCTTGTGTTTGCTGGGTCCTTGGACAGCCTGGCTGCTGAGCTTCAGTTTGGACAACCGTGCTTCCTTCTGTAATCTGTTTAAGCAAAGCAGAGGCACTTTGTTAATGAACAGCTATCTTTAAACAACAGTCAGTGATTGTGTTATTTCACAAAAAACTAGTTTTACCTTCTGAAGACTGAGAGACTTCACTGTTCTGTGGATATCATAAATATGACTTGTTTTCATCTTCAGAAATTGAAGATAAATTAAAACAATTGAATCCTGTTATTTGGGAAGTTATCCTAAACAAACCAAGTCTTGTGTACCTTCCTTCAGTCTGCCTCCTAGTAGCAAAGAAGGGATTGATAGGTAAAATAGCCCATGGGAACAGAACCATTCTGTTTGGAGAGGTTTCCATTTTTCAGACTGTAATTAAACAGATTCTTAAGAGTTCTGACAGTAGGTTCATGTTCTGCACTGGAAGCATTCAGCTCTACTGTTATTTAGAGTGCTGTTGATTTCTTAAAATAATATTCCAGCTCTTGAAGAATCGTGGTTCTTCGTGGATCTTCAGGAAGGTTAAGTTTCCTTTTTAGGGACAGCAGTTGACTGCTGGAG
This sequence comes from Butorides virescens, assembly GCA_017310255.1. Classification (NCBI taxonomy): domain Eukaryota; kingdom Metazoa; phylum Chordata; class Aves; order Pelecaniformes; family Ardeidae; genus Butorides; species Butorides virescens. The sequence continues at coordinate 18,156 of JADKXX010009113.1, forward strand.
GATGAGAGCTCTTTGCTGCTGTGAACGAATGGTTATGGCGTTCCCAGCTCCTGTTCTTCCTGGCAGGTTCCTTGGTGGGCCACTCAGCAGATGCTCTTAAAAGGGCAAACATGCCTCCAAAGAGTTGGGGGAAGTTTGACAGGTTAAAGCTGTTTCATTTTCTGGTCCTGCCTTTTACAGGTGTCAGGGAGGGAAAATGACTTGCACGTGTGGTGCAGGCCTCTCTGGAGCACAGGTTGTTTCTCAAAGAGGATAGGGAAAGGTGTCGGGTGAAGCGTGTGGTCAAATAAAAATCCTGGATGCCACTTTGGTGTATTCTGCACCCAAACCACAGAATTCCACAGGAAGTTGTAAAAATGTCAAAATGTTAATCCCTGCACTTGGAATACCCTGGTTGTAGAGTTCCAGTGTGGTTTCCCTCAGTTTTCTAGGGAGTGATATAGAATGTTACTGAACTGATTTTTAACTTGAGATTGGGTGCCTGTATCCTTACCAGCAGATCTTTTGAGCGTGTTCCTTCTCAATCTGAGTGTTGAGGCACTTTGGCAAGGAAGCATCCAGAGCTAGATGCAGAAGAAAGTGGTAAAGAAACTCTGTCTAGCATTGGAGCACTTGGTATTCCTGTGGAGTACCTACACAGGGAGGAGTTTTGTTAGCAGTAAGTTCTTCAGGAGTTCTGCTATAAGAGGTTTGTGAGGAAAATCAGAGTATTTTGGAGAGGAACCGTGTTCAGCCAAGAGTTTGCTTAATCAAACAGATGAGTGGTCTATCCTTATGATCAAACAGGGGGCAGAGTTATAGACATGTTGAAATAAAAGATAAAGGTGACTAGAGACCCTCACGTAGAGGGTTTGGTGTATTTGAGACTCCAAAGTCTGAAATGATTAAATGCAGTGTAAAGGGTGAAAGAGAAATACAGTTTTAGCAAGGAGTGTCTGTGAACACCTGGTGAATTGAGGAGCTGGGTCAGGCGTGAGGGCTGAGCTGCTCTTTGGAAAGCCGGTAGGACGGAGCGGGATGGGGGGGGGGGGGGCCCCCCGGGCTGTGTATTCTGGAACTGGGGAGGCAAAAAGTGGAAGTAATCACCTACTTAGTGGAAATACAGAACACAGGCCGAAATATGAATGGGCCCAGATAAAATCTGCCTGCTTTAGGATAAACTGAAAGGGTAAAGTGAGATTCAGCAATTGTAAAATTGAATGCTTTCCAGTGTGTGTATGTATCTCTGTATTTACCCACTTGCCGAGCTGTCGACCAAACCTGCTTGGTTTTTATTTTGTGATGTGACCAAATCCATTCGTTATTCACTAACAGCAAGGGTTTGGGGTTTTTTTCATTAAAATAAAATAAATAAATTATATTTGTTCCCCCAACATTAGAGGGGTTGAATGTGACAAGATAGACTGGTGATGCAGCTCTGCCGGGGGTGAGCTGTGGTCTGAAACACCAGTTCAAAAGGTGCACGGCTCGCTTTCATCCTGCACGGAGAGACCCCTTGGAAAGTGCCAGAAACTGGGCTAGATAAATCCTTTGATCATGTTGTTTATGATCAATAAGACTCATGTGTGGACCCGGTGTTTCTTTTCTGAGGGCTGATGAGTAACTACCTTGTGATTTAAGTGGAGATGGGCATCTAACCCATTAGAAACTTAACCTCTGATGGGGTGTCCAAGCCCCGCTTCAACCTGAGGGCCGCAGAAAGCGGGCGATTCGCGCTTGTCGATTTAATGGCTGCACCTCTGTGCTCGTGGGATGTAACAAAGACGTTTCTGGATCTGCACTGCTGTTGAATAAAAAAGAAAGACAGGGAGGAAAATAGTCAGGGAGGAGAGGAGATTGCTGGAATTTGAGCAAAGATGGAACTTTATTGTAAGAATGTGGCAATACCAGATTTGAAGTGTGTTTAGCCACCCTCAACATGGCAAAAGTCTTACCTCAGTCCAACTACTTGAACTGATCTTTTTTTAAACCAGAAAAGCCTTTTCGCCCTAATTTGATCTGGTCTGAAACACTTGGTGTTGTATGGATGCAGTGTATGGGCCAAATAAGAGCAACGGTTGTCATTAAGAAAGCTCAGACAGGCTTCATTCGAGGCCTTGCTTTAGAGATCAAAGCTGTGCGACTGCCAACATCAGCACTGTCCTACGGACTGGGACATGCTGCCTTCGGAGGTACTGGCGCGTTACAGTGACTTGCTCGTTTTCTTTCTTCACCATCTAAAGATTCAGAGTGGGAAGGAATATATGGTATGTGAAACGTACGGCTGTGTTGTGCTGTTGAGTAAGTTGGACAAAGCACCTGAATTTTGTGCATGTAATTGAATTATTAATATTACATTTCTCTGAGGTTTTGCATGATTTAAATATTTTTTCTAATCTAGTAGGCTTTTAGATTAAAAAAAGTCTAGTCTAATCCTATTCTTAGTCAAATTAACTTCCATACTTGGAAAGTGTGTTGCCACTCCTTGGCTCTTTTTCAGCTGGGTTTTGCTGTGAAGCGTGGTTTCAGTGCTATAACACTTACACTGATGCTTTTAGGTATTGGACAGTTAAGTTGTCTGACAAGATCCCAACACGATGCTTTTGGAATTCTTTGGCAAAGATGATTCTGAGATTTTAATTCTTCCTCAGCAGGGATAGGGAATGGGAAGAGATGGGACAAAAGTTACAAGTTTGAATTTATGAAGTATTAAAGTTGGCCAGGGTACTCCTCAGTCTCTTAAGTTGCCTGCATATTTACAGCTCTCCCTTTACCGGTCTATATGTGTATTAGAGGTCCCTCTTAATCGGCCAGTGCTTTCTGACCGCACCTTGAACAACTTGTCCAATTCTCCTTTTAATGTGATTTTTTTCAAAGTCCTGGATTTTTTTTATTAACTCTACTTCTCCTTTCTATTTTACTTCTGCCATATTTTATTTTTTGTGCAAGATAAAATCCCCTTTGTTCTGTTTTCCTTGTTCCAGCGTGGGGATATTCCTGGGTAAAAGCTTTTTCCCATTCAGTATTGTTTTCAGGACTTCTTGCGATATCAGTGCTTGGAGTAGCCTTGGCCAAGGAAGGAAAGTAGGGAGGGTTTGGGCAGGAGAAAAGCAGCAGCGATTACTGACAGCCCTACGTAATGCCTGGATTGAGATGGAATCCAGCCTGTACCAGGAGATCCTACTTTTTTTTTTTTTTTTTTTTTTTTTTTTTTTTTTTGCATGTATGCTTCCTTCATCCATCAAAGTGAAAATAATGGCCTTCAGGTTTGCAGTGGGGTGCAGGAGCTTACGCTGGGCTTTGTGCTACTGCTGGCCGTCGGCTCAGAGCTGGCTGCGTGGTACTGTGGTCTGTACTGGGGAGCTGGTGCCCCGGCAGCACCCCGGGGGCTTGCTGTGGGACGGCCAGTGAGCCGCTTGTCTGTTGGCAGTATGTTGAAGCAAGTTCTTGTCTTGGTTGTCTGGAGGTTTGTGCTAGAGTTGGTAAACAAAGATCTTGCCCAGCCATGTTGCAGGTAAGCAAGTTATGTGGGTCTGTGATACTGATCGGGTCCAGGAAAAACCAGAACACTGGCTCAAGCCATGGGTCGCTTAAAGCCAGCATCTGGTACGCTGCTGCGGGCCCAGATGTCTTACCACAGATACGTACAAATATCTGAAGGGTGGGGGTCACGAGGACGGAGCCAGACTCTTCTCAGCGGTGCCCAGTGCCAGGACAAGGGGCCATGGGCACAAACTGAAGCAGTGGAACATGGGGAAGAACTTCTTGACTTTGAGGGTGCCCGAGCCCTGGCCCAGGCTGCCCAGGGGGGCTGTGGAGTCTCCGTCTCTGGAGATCTTCAACCCCTGCCTGGCCGCTGTCCTGTGCCCCCTGCTCTGGGTGAGCCTGCTTGGGCAGGGGGGTGGCACTGGGGGAGCTCCGGGGGGCCCTGCCAGCCCCTGCCCAGAGTATGGGGTGGTATCTTTTCTGTGTTCTTCTGTTTCACTCGTGTGCATGCTGCCTCTCTCCAAGCAGATGGGTACTGGTGGGATTCTTTCTTTAATGCCTGTGTAAGCGGGGAGCATAGATGTTAACCTCGTGAGATGGGGCAGTGACTACACTTGCAAGCTGGAGTTCGTCACAGCGTAACTCCTCTCCCTAAGTGCATCAGGAGAGGGAGGAAGGAGCGAGGAGGTGGAAAAGCCTGTGTCTCCTGCTTGTGTCTCTGCAAGAAGACCCTCTTAATAGGTTATTAAAACCCCTCCAATTGCGCAGACTTGGGTTGTCAGTTTGCATTTCTGATTGTTTTCTGTATTTCTTGGTCATGCAGTTTCCTTAGCACATGATGATGAAACCAGTGTTCAGAAGTGCTCAAACGGAGTCTGAGTGTTCAGTGAATGATTCACAGCGTGCAGAAGATCTGATCCGGATCTCCCCACTCATGTTCCAGCTTTTTTGATGTTCTGTAGCTTGATGGCAAAGCGTGGTGGCAGCAACCAGTGGCAGCCACTGAGCTTCATGCCAGACAGACTGGTGGATCGGGTCGGGAGTCCGAAAGTGTGGCCACCTCTTCTGGGGCTGACTGGAAGGGCACGGGGTGGGGGAGCAGGGGTGGGGGAGCAGGGGTGGGGGAGCAGGGGTGGGGGTGAGGTGTGGAGGAGCAGGGGTGGGGAGCAGGGGTGGGGGTGAGGTGTAATGCAGCTGTGTGGGGAGCAGGGCTGCTCGCTGCCCCTTTATGCAAGGGTTGCTTAAATGGTCTGTGACGAGTGTCTGGGGACATGTGAGAGGAATTAACTCAGCTCTTGCTGGCGGACCTACAATGCGTTGTTCTTCTATCAGTTTTGTAATGGCATTAAATATTTGGGTTTTTAAAGTGTCAGACGCAGCAGATTGTACTGAGTCATGAATGTGTTGCGGTGCGTGGGGTAGCAGGTGAACCTTGCTTTTTTCAGTTGGTAACCTGTGACAAAATGTTACTGTTGTGCATTTAGGAAGTAATTACAATAAACGAGTTTCCAGGAAAACAAATGATAATGCAGTATATGCATAGCATAAATGATCAAATTCTGATTGTGTCTAGAAAGTCAAGCTAGTTTTCACCAGATCAATGAAAAATAAAATTATGTAAAATATACTCCCACTCATCTTTGCTTCTACTTATGGAAGCAAGTGGCTTTTGTGCAATGGGGCATGCGTGCCTTCATTGCCTGTTACAAATAATTTTCTGCCTTTTTAAAGACTTGATTTTGAAAGGTATGAACTTTGAATGAACTTAAATATCTTGATTTAAAACAAGCTGTGGTACATTCAGCATCTTGCATAAAAATGGAGTTTTATCTGCTTTGTGAATGAAGTATTTAAATATTTGAAGATTCAACACATACTGGGAAACTTCAAAAAATAAAATTGCATGGCACAAATGTATCCTTGTTGTATCCATGAAGAAGATGCTTGCTGGAGGAACAAAAGGCACAGTGCGGATTTGTAATGTTTTTCCCCATGTAACACAGCATTCTCTCTAAAGCAGCAATTACTAACTGGTCATTTAGCCATCCCATTTTCCTCAAATTCTGTACAATTTCATAAAACTTTCTGAAAACTAGAGCTGAAAGAAATCTCCTTAGATCCAGTTTTATCTCCTCTTCCTTCTCCCCAGGCAAATTCAGCTGTGCTTGTGTCACTCCTGCCGGGTGGCTTTGGGAACTGGTTAGGCAGTGTCTGCAGCACTGGGAGCTCTGGGCCACTGAGCTGCAGCCCTCGGGGTGAGAAGGTTTCTCTGAGCACCAGCCCTCTCTCGCAGCTGCAGTGTGGAACATGGGGGCGAAGGGGCACTGCTCTGCTCTGGAAGAGCTTCACGGGGGAAGGAAGAAAGTTGTAGTAAAGCAATTAGTGTTTGTTTTTTTAATGGAGTTGCTTTGGCTGCTTGTTTTATGCATCACATCCAAGTTCAGTGTTCCCTTTTTCAATGTAGCTGTCCTTAGAACTGACTCACAGGCTTCTGCAGTTATCCTTCTCAGAGCACTCTTCTTTCTTTTTTTTTTTTTGGCTAAATAACATCAAATCTTTCTCTGCCCTTAACTCATGCTATTTAGCTTTCATGTGCTCTTGTTCTCCTATGCAGGCTCTGTACATGATCTCTGTTCTTCATAGCTTGTTGCCCCAAATTGGTCAAGTTGAGCTCCATTGATGCATGGAGGTTAGGAGCGTTATTTCATCCATCCTGCAAGGTGTGCTTTTGTTTATACATCTCAGTTTGTTGTCTGCCTTTGCAGAAGTGTTGATTTACAAGTTGAATTTGACCAACTTTTCCAAAGAACTGTTACCTGAACAAACTATTCTGTATTTGTTCAGTTGATTATTCCTGAGTGCATACAGATATATCTAGTTGCTGACACTCCTGTTTGGATATGTCCTTTAAAAAAGCTTCTTGAATCTGAGTCTTTGTAAAGGCTAAAATTCTGTCTTTCCTTTCAAAGAATTATGTGGCTTTTGAGTAACAGAGGAAGACTACCGTGAGCAAGAATATTCTAAGCAGCCTGGCCTGGATCCCGCTTGGCTTTGCCTTGTATTGCCAAAACCAAGCAAGCAGCACTTTTTGGATGTCTTTCCAGGGAAAGGAGCATGTAGGAAGATTTAACAATGAAAAGAGGAGAAACTTGCCATGTGGCTATGCTGCTGTTGTAGTGAGCGTGCTCAGTGCCAGACCTGCCTAGACTGCAGAGGCAGAGTAAGAGGTAGAAAAATTTTATTTTAGCCTTTACGCAGATAAGAGCGAAGACTTGGAGAGAAATAATGGAAGACGTTTGCTTTAGTAAAATCTTAATTGGCCAGACTTTTCCATACACGCTATTGGAAGCAACTCCATCCAGAAGCTATCCACTGGATTAAGGCTGGTTACAGTTTCTCTCTGCGTTGTGCTCCACAGAAGCTCAGTAAAACTTGTGCTCTCTGATGCCACGTGTTGGATTCTGTGACCTCTGATGGACCAAAGCTCCATCTGCAGAAGCTGAGCTTCAGAGACACAGACCTAGGTGCAAGTCCCTCTCCTGATGCACCTGTGTTCTCTTTACTTTTGAACTTTAGGAGGATGCTGCAGAGAACAAAAAGGTGTGATGGTAAGAGTCCCCTGGACTGCCCTTGTAGAGGGGTGTTTTTTTCTAATGCATTAACAGTAGGTGGGAGTGTTTGCTCTTCAAGTTGAGTCATGGTAAAATAAATTCCTTATTTTCTCTCGGAATACTGTAGCATCCTGATTTTTGGTTGTTTTGTACTCTGTAACCTCCTGTGATGCTTCCAGAGACCTTACTTTAGGGATGTTTTGTTATGCAGCATATATGTAATGGCAGTAGCTGAAAGGCTGTGGATCTTAAGTAGAGGAGAGGTTTCAGGAACAGATTATCAAGTGTTCTGTTTGAAACATGAATTTATACACCAGTCTGTGCCATTAGGATGGGAATTTTTTTTAATAATTGGCGCACTTGCTTAGCCTCTGAAAATACTTGGTTATTTTGGCTCACTTTGCCATATATGTTTGGCATAAACTGAGGGCTAAAAGTCCATGGGCTTCTGGGTTAATTTGATGATGTTACTGGCCCTCAAAGTTTACTCTTAGTTCTTTGCTTGAAAATGTAAAAGTGTTTTCAGTTTTTTTCTTCCCAGATGGTCACTGAGTACTGTACTGAGCCAGAGCCACTTTCTGATTCAGGAAAGCAACTGCAACCCATTTGGACTCAGTTTCCCACTGAAAGCTAGACATTTGGAGAAAAGAGCTCAAGGGGGGATGTTTGCCCATAAATAGCATTCAAATGTGATTTGAGTTCTCCCTGCGTCTCCCCTGTGCACAGGGGTCATATCCTGGTGTTGGTCTCCATAGGGGTATGGTACTTTTCCTCCAGAAGCCTTCGGTTACTCAAAAAGGAGAAAGTATTGCTACTCTTGTCTCCTTCTGCCACCAAATAGGTGAGAGTGTCTGTAAAGTAACTTGTTTTTAAAGGTCAGAAAAGTAGATGAGATGTAAAATATTTGGCTTGGCTAGACTGCTAGAAGTCAAGAATAGGACATAGGTGTACCTGCATGAATAAATTTGTTCTTCTCTATGTTTCTCAGGGCTATGTGGGGTTTTTCGTTGCTTATTACCCTCCCACCGTGGAGGGTACCACTTCCACGTTCCTGCTTCCCATGTTTCCCTAGCCCTAGCTCTTCGAGGTGCATCTTTCACGTTCTTGGAGACAATTGTCAGTCTTGAAATGAGGACATACTAGTTTTTCTAGGCATGGAAGGAAGAACCAGGAATTAAAGAATAATTGCCTACTGTTAGCCTCCGTATTTTTCTGTAAAATAATGAAATAAACCTTGTAAATTTTTCTATATTTGACAGCATGAAGTAAAGGATTTATTTTGAAGCTCTTCTTACAGAGGTCATGATTTCTGCTTCTGGATCTCTTACAGAGTTTCTGTCTTTATACTTGTATGGGTAAAAATATTGTAAGCACTGCAACCTCAAATAAAACAAATTCCCCAAGAGTGACTTGGGGTTTTAATACTACTTTGTATAAGCAACCAGAAGCAGTCTGAATCTTTTTTTTTTTTTTCTCAGTTTCTTGCCTGATTGCTTCCTTGAAGTACAGGAGTGTCAGAGCTGGTGTCCAAAGCTCTGAATTTGGAAACTAGCTCCCTTGATTCCTGCTGGGGTACTCGTAGACGGTGACAATTCTTGCACATCCATTTAGCACCGTGTAGTGTGACTACAACCCCGTTGTGTGCTGGTACGCATGTGTGCCCCCCCGCCTCCTTTGGCAGGGTGGGAGCAGGTGACTGCCCGCGCTGGGGGAGATGTGCTGAGTCTGCCACGGGAGCGGGCATCCATTTGAAAGCTAAACAAAGCCAGGCAAACTATTCTGCTTGTGGCTGAAGTTTTCCCTTAGCTAATCACAGTAATACTGGCGAGCGTGATACACCCAGAAGAACGTTTGTTTTAAATGCAAAAATGTACTTGAATGCTTGCTGGTGCTGTGGCCCTGGAAAAGATGTTGCAGGGGGAGGGAGGGAGGGAGGAGAGGACTGGTAAATGAAGAGGCATCAGGCACCCAAGTAATTTCCTGTGATTTTGCTGCCATGGCAGATCTTTCTGGGTGTGTATCTCTGGCTTTTATCTACGTTAAGGGTGAAAAAAAACCCTAAAAAAAAAAATCCCTGACCTGGTCATTCAAGTAAAAAATTGAAAATTAAGTGATAACCTCCCGTTTACCTGTAATGTACCTCCCATTTAATCCTAGAGAAGCACCAAAACAAATTCAAGTCCAGAGTAATGTAGACGTTTATAAACTAGTGCTTAATCCCATCCGTGTCCTTTATAATTGGGATTAAAGTTAGCATTGTGTTTTGAATATTCCCCTCAAATGCAAGACATTTTCTTACAATTAAAAACAAGTTAGAAAGGAGGCCTTAGTTGCTGTGGGTATAAGTGGTTTGTTTTTTTTTTTTTAATTAAAAAAACCCAAAACAATCACCAAACAAACAAAAAAAAACCCCAAACCAGAACAAACCCCAATAATTTACTGGGACTGGTAGAATTAGCTGCTACTCTGTGACTTGTTTAATAAAAGCACCCGAGTTACTGTCAGGCCTTGTACAATGCCTGGAGCTAGCTCGTATACCAAGGGCAACAGGCAGGGTACTGGGACTTTTCTATAGGATGCAGAATTTTCTTCCTGAATATTCCAGTGAGGATGCCTAGAAGGCATCAGATCTTTATAGACTGAGAAAGTCTGGAAGAAGAGTAGTTTGTGCTGCGGGAATGATCCCTGGCTTGGCGTGCGCCTCACAACCATTGTTGGTGCTGGGTTCCAACTGTCCCAGGGTTGGGGCAGTTTCTCGATGACTAATTGTGTCTGACTCTTCCCCCTTGCCGTGCTTACCTAGCAATCCCTGCGGATGTCCGTCAAGCTTTTGGTTTGGTTGGGGCTTTTTCTTTTTTTTCTGGGCTGGTCGTCTACCTCTGCTCTGAACTCCTGATGAGTAAGCAGTACCTGTGTGCCTGTACTTGCATTTGATATGTCTTGCAAGCCAAAACACAGCTAGTTTGAACGAACCTCTTCTGTAGGAGTCTCCATTGCCACACCTTGACAAGATCTGGTTTCGCTTCTTGTCTCTTGCCCTCCGCTGTTTTTTTTTTTTTTTTTAAAAGCCAGGTTCCTTGGAGAAACAAAGCTTCTTTTTTCTGGTACAAAATCTCAGGGCTGAGGAAAATGCTCCTTCCTCCCCTTCTTTCTGTCTCCCTTCTCCATCTTGTTGCCTCTTGCGTATGCTGGCTGAGCAGATGCTCCGGCCAGCAGGGATGTGTGGGATCAAAGATGGGATAAGCCAGCAGGTCCACGTTGACTGAAGCCTGGCTGCTAGGGGTGGAGGGTAGGAACTGCAGGCCAGGGGCTCATGGTGCATATGGAGTAGTTCTTTGCTATTATTGGCTGTAGTATCTCATAGGTGTGGGAATGTACTCACTGGCTTTTGGACCAAGGCTTAATTCTTCCAAAGATACTTCAAAACAACAAAACCCAATGGGGGGGGGAAGAGGAAAAGGAGAGAATGTGTGAATGCTCCGGACCAATCTGGACAAGTTCAGCATTAATGTCTGTTCCGTTCATCATGGTGTTAAATTTTTGCTTCTCTGCTAGAGGAAGTATGAACACTTTCTTGTACTTGAATGTAATTCTTCAGGCTTTGTGTTGAGCTACAAGCCCTCTCGTATTCTCCCCTGAGCTTTAGCTTTGTTTAAAGCAATTCAGCCATTGAATTGCTGTTTAAATGATGACTGCGACAGAACTGGCAATTTTTTTTACTGTATTACTGCTTTTGTCCTACTTGTAGCTGCTTCTTTAAAGCATGAGGTAATCCAAGAGGCAGATACCTCTCCCAGATGCGTATTTGCAGTGAGATGGGTGAAAAAGCCGTTTGCTGATGACGAAGTATGTCTGGAGCTATGATGCAGGAATAATTCACAATGCTCCCATATTAACAACGTGTAATTTATATGGGATCGAAGTGTATATAGCTGGGTGATCAGCACGATTTTATGCACATTCGTGATGAATGGGATGGATGTGTCTGATGGTCCTGGTTCCTGTAAGGAAAGGGCAGTGTTGAGGATTGTACCTGGGAACTTGTCACCTTGTAGTAAGGCAAATGTTTTGTTGCTAGAGATTTAATAGAAGGAAAACCTTGAAAAACAGAAAGGTTGGGTTTCTTTATAAAGGGATTTGATTAGGAGCCGAACTTTGGGCACTGTGAACGGGGGGCAGAGGGGGAAGGTGTGCAAGGTGGCTGAGGTGGTTCAGTGCCTGTTTGCTGTCGCCATCAGGCAGGCACCACCGGAGCTGCACAGCACAGAGGAGTTTTCTCTCCTCTTGCCAGTTCTGGTGGTGGTTACAAAGACCCTTTGCTGGTCAAATTAATCTTGCTGTGCTGGTAGAAAGCTCCCTCGTCTTTTCCCGACTGGGAGAGCAGTGGGGTTGGTGGGAGTGCCTGGGGAAACCCAGGGAGAGGAGGAGGACTGAGTCATCTTCCTGGCAGAGGCCACATATTAGATCGGCGCAGAAGAGCTCGTGTTATTTCAGCTTTAGAAAAGGTAACTCAATTTTCATACAATGGGAGAAAATGGATGCTTGGAGAAAGCTTCAAAGAAATCAAAGTGATAGAAAAATTTAGAGTTGTGCTGTAGCAAAGTCTGTCACGGTCAGGAATTGAAGTGAGATGCAGAGCATGAGGAGATAGCTATGGATAACCTTTGTGGTATTATTCTTTCCTATTTAAACTCTTACATGGTAACAGAACTGTCACAATCTTTTAGTGTATTAAGTTAAAATGTGCGATATTCCGTACCTGTCAAATATCTGTATTCTTTCTTGCATTCTGAAAACAAAGAAATAGGTGGGGTGGGTTGGTGGGGAGGCATTGGATGAGACTGCAGGCTGTTTGGGGAGGTTGGGATTTTGCTGGAAACATCTCTAAGTCTGTGCAGAGCTGTGTTTTCATTGCTGAATTCGCTTACCGGGCTTCCAAACTTCAGTAAAAGTGGAAGTTGCTGGCTAACTTGTGAATCACCTGACTAGGTAGCCTGGTATCGAAGTAATGTGAGACTAAATTGCAGTCTAATGGGGAAACTCTCAGAAGAAATGTAAATGTTAACGTGTATTGACTGCTTAATGAGAATTCATGTTTGTGCTGAAGTATAGAAAATTAGTTTTCGGATTTTGAGGTATCTCAGCACACTGATGTAAAAGCAGGTGATCCCCAAAAGGGCCCCTTGTCCTCAGGATGTTACCAAAATAACAGTAAGAAGAAATTGTGGCTGGGGAAGTACTGCCTAGCTCTTGATTCTGAAAAAGGAAAATCTCACGGCTGCAGTTGCCATATTGGAAAGCAGAGAGAAATGTCATCGAGACTTCTGGCTCCTGCTCTGACAACTACATTGAAATGTATGGAAATGCAAATATAATATTAAGAGTTTGCAGTGCCAAGCAAGTGAAAAATTAGAAGCTGGAATGAAGGGTAGCTTTCTCCAGTGGCACGTGCGTAGCCTTTCGGGTTCTTTCAGACATCCCCTTTCACATGTGGATACTGCTCAGGCGGGTGAGCCCCTGTTGTTTTTAGGAGTGGGGATTTGTAACGATGGGATATTTTGAGGTTAGGACCATGAAAGACAACCCAGGAGAATAAAAGGATATTTCTGCTTTTGCCAGAAAACGCTTAGCAGATGATCTGAACATGATTTTTCAGATTGCATTGGAAATGTCGGGTTTGGGTGTTATGGTTTGCTGTCAGGAATCTGATTTGTAGAAATTGAAAGCTTGGCTGCTCTGGAAGTCTGTGGGGAACTGTGATGGTGACATATGAAATATTGTCAAATGCTAATTACTCACACCCCACACTCCCCCAGCCCCCCAAGCTGTAGCTCTTAATTTCATGCTAAATGAGTTTTATTTAGCGTGCCCATTTGGGCACTAATTGAGGAGAATAAAAATAAAAGTTGCAGCTAGTGAATTCTGTTTGTGCCATGAACTCGGTGATACGGGGGCAAAAATACAGTTTCATAGTGCAAGTTTGTATCAAATGTATATAAAAGGGTAAATTCTTGTGTTCGGAATAGTTACAACAGGGATGTGAAGGTTTCAGTGCCCTGGAGCCCCGGTCAGACTACGGTTTTGATATTCAGTGGTGAAGATTACGAAGGCATGTGCTTGACTTGGAAAAGACTGAAAAGCCTCGATGTGGGGGTGGTTTTTTTTTTTTAGTATTTTAGGAAACAAAGCTAAAATGAACCCTAGCATATTGAACCTGTACTGCTCCCTGGCTGGGATTAATGGTGTTGGAATGACCACTTGAAAAATGGAGAAGCAGCCTGGTTACTGCTTTTCTCAAAAAGAAACCATAGGCTCTACCTAGGCTAAAACGTCTTTGAAATGGGAAATTTCAAAGCATCAAACGGCGTTTTTTCCAGATCTGGGTAAGAAAAAAATACCTTTTTTGGGGGGAAGAAACTTCTACAAGATTTAGGTAGTTGTGGTCTAAATAGTTCACCATTGCGTGATAACAATGTTTATTCTCTCTGGTTGTCATCAAGAGTTGTTCGTGTCTTCTCTCTCCCCTGTTGGGTTTTCTCTCCTAAGGGATTTGGAATTTGCCACCTTTCTCCTCTCCTTCCCCAAGCAAACCAAATTTTTACATTTTTACAAGCCTTTCGCTATCTTGAGGGCATGTTTCAGCGGTGCCAGGATTTTAAATAGTAGCGCTGCCGTTAATTGTCCGATTGTTTCATCCTTTTGGACCTGAAGTTCAGCACAACATCAAGTTTCCTTTGCGCGGTACCGAATGCTGTCTTTCTGCCACTAGTGGCAGCTCCTGGTGTCACATTAAGCCAGCAGAACTATTTGCAAGATAATTCTTCTATTGTGATTTGGAAGATGGCAAAGGCTTATTCAAAGGGTTAAGCTGAGCCTTTCTGCTGCCAGATTGGCTGCAAGTGCCTAAGCTAAACTGAGCTTATCCTCTGTTTGCTGTACTGTCCATGGGGAGACTGTTCATTCTTCTCTACAGGTGCTCTGCTTGGGACAGTTTGACGTTTTTCTGTAGCTGTATGGCATTTCCAGGCAGACAACAGGAGTTACGGGATTGAACAACGTTACAGTGTAGGCTGAGGAAGGAGCTAGACCTACTGCAGAGACCATTTGCAGCTCTGCACCGAGTGGCCATGGCCCTTCTCCGTGATACCTGACTGGCCAAGTGGCCAGGCGCAGTTGCTCAAATGCATTCCAAAAGCGCCAGATTTAGTTGATGCACATGATCCAGCTCTGATGTACCTGAGTAATAGATGTGACTTCCCTGAAGCGGAGGTTATCCCCTGTGAAGATGCCTGAAGCTTTTGCCTGGATAGAGGTATGGCAGTGATAATTACGGGGTTTGATTGCCGTGGAGCAGCCTTTTGATAGGGGTTAGTTTGCTAAGCCATGCTGTTACTACTCTACAAATACATTGGTGTGAAGGACTGAAGCATTAGGAAGGCTCCTGGCTAGCTCTGGCTGTACATGAGGTGATCGGGTTATACCTCTGCATGATTTTTTGCCCCTGTGTTTTGTTTGGAGTCAACCTATGAGGCAGGAATAGCTTATTCTGTTCTAAATGGTTTCTGGAGTGAGATTTTTTTTTGAGTGTAACAGTAGTGGTCTGCTCACCCACCGTGTCGTGTCAGAAGGATGCTTCGTTTACCTTACTGCATCATCTGTTTGCAGCACAAGTGCTGAACTATTTTAATCTCAGGAAGGTGTTGGGGAAAATTTAGAACTTTGACTCTAGATCTGTATGAAAGAATCCCTTCTAGGTGGTACGTTTTGCGGTGAGGAAGTAAATGTGACCTCTTGCTGAAGTCTCTCACAGCTTGAGTTGCCCCAAATCTGGCATTTGCAAGTGGGGAGGGAATGGCCAACAGAAGGCGTGACGCTTGTCTGAAGATTTTTATATCTTACCTAGAAGCTGGCATCTTACTGACATGTAATTTTGAGCTACTATGACTTCAGGGTAGGAGGGGGCTGTGTGTTTAAATATTTATTCATTGGGTTTTGTCTTGGGGATTTTGGGGCAGAAGACAAGCTCTGCTTTTGATACATTGCATTGGCTTTGTAGCAGCCTGAACTTCCACACTTTTTAGGTTTATCACTAAATCCAACAGAAAACAGTCAAGGAACCGAACCTCCATGGTGACAAGTGAACTGAGTAAGCTTCAGGGTTACCATTTCAACCTGGGAATGTGATTGCGTTGAAATGTGGTAAATGCAGCAGAACACAATTAGAAGGGACAGTCTCTTGCTCCAGGTTTTCTGTTTGTTTTACATGGCGATCAATATCTGCTGAGGAGGCTACCAGGCTGCAGCCTGCTCAGGCAAGAGGAGCTGCTCGCCGTGAGGGTCGTGCTAGGCGTGGGCCGAAGCGCCGTGGTGGCTGCGCAGATCCCAAGCCCGGCTTCCCAGGGAATGGCACTGCCTTCAGAGGGGTTGATTTTTAATCGGCACAGTGATAAAGAATGGTATTAGCCTTCCAGAAACGCTACTGGGTGACACTAGTCGAGGTTCAAAAACTTTGGAAGGTGTTGTTATTGAGCCTTCAGAGATTTGTATTTGTTGGAAAGGAAAAAGCTTTCAGTTATGATACGGCTAGTGGTAAGGCAAATCACCCGCATACCTTATTTTGCCCTAGTAAAAAGGGGACTACAAGGAGCACAAAACTCAGATCTGTAAGCTCAGCGTATATGCTATTTAGCCTGAATAATCCAGCCCTGCTGTATCGGAGAGCGTGTTGTGAATTTTAGCAAGGAGTTCAGTAACGGTTGGCTGAGTTCCAATTTAAGCACGCAGGCAATGTACAGAAGCAGTCAGAGCAGGTATATATGGAACTGTCTTTTTCCTGCTACTGGCTACCCAAGACGGGCAAGGGAACTGGTTTAGTCTGAATGAGGACTGATCAGGCCTTTGAGAACATGACCAACATGTCACCATAATTTTGTCTCCTTTGATTTGCATTCACATCTGTCTGTTGGGAATAACCCTGTCTGTTAAATAGGGATTCAGGTTTCCTGTCTTTAAGTATTATACAGTGCAGAAAGACTGATTTAGGAAGAATCTGAAGAGGGAAGGGCAACCCCACCAATTTAGTTCATGGTATTTTTTTGTTCAGAATAATTATTGGTGTTTCAAAAGATTGATATTCTCCATGGAATTGCATCCTTATTTAAGCAGTAATGGGCAATCTCATACATAATGGCACAGTAATGTGTGATAATCTGTTACGTCCTGATTAGAAAGGGTATTGCCAAGTGGCTTGGGTATCTTTTGGAGAATGTGCCAGACCATAATCAGAGCGTTCTTGGATTGGGGGGGCAGGGTAAGATTAAAGCAAGTTTGTTACAACACGGAGGTGTATGGCAATTCAGATGTCAGAGTGAGAAGTCAAGAGTGTTTCTGTTCAGAGTTCATCTTTCTGCTGAATGAGGTGAAGAAAAATCATGGCAAAAGGGTATTTGCTACCAGTGTGTTTATTAGGGGCAGGGGCGGGAGGAGAGGACTTGTGTGGTACGAGATTGATGTCAAAATGTGGGGTTTTTGAAAGGCAAAGTAGAATCAGGTGTTCCTGAATGGGGTTTATGTCATTATCCAAATAATGTTGGCAATGAAATGCAGGCAGGTAAGGCAAAGCAGTGCCTGAAGTACAGAGCTGAGGGCTTTTTGTGTTTGGGGCTGTGGGGACTTCTGGTTTTGTGGGGTTTTATGGGGTTTTTGTTGCTGTTTTGGGGTGGGTTTTGTCTTGGTTTTGATGCAGCTATTCCAGATGGAAAATCTCTGCAGATTTCATTGCAACACTTTTTTTTTTTTCTTGTGCATCCTTGGGTTACGAGGTCCTGGAGGTCTTCCTTCACGCGTGGTCCCAGCATTAGATGTGATTAGGGTCTGTAAATATTGTGTGAATTCTTCAAAGACTCACCGGAATCGTATGGAAATTTAAGTGTGACATGCTTAACTTAATAAAGAGGGGTTTAAACTTTTAACTGCTTTAAAGAAGAAATCTTTTTTAAGGGCCAAATGGCTTACCCAAAAATCCTAGTGGTGTAGGTCAGTCTGTACTCCAACATAGAACAGTTCTTTTCCTTACACAGCAACTGAAGCTTGCCTTGTAATTCTAATGTTCTTTAGCTTAGTCTGAATTACATTTTTTTTAACAACACTGGAAAGATGATTACACTGGAATGAATTATTAGTATTTTTCTAACTACTGTATACAAAGAGCCCTGCTCAATGTATGGTTTCTTCCTTGAGGACTTTAGTCTGAGCAATCATCATACAATAAAACACATTTAAATATTTAAAATATATCCAAAAATGGTAAATATATTATGTCTCTCCTTCTAATACTGTAAATTGGATGCCTTGATGCAGAAACAGTGAACCTTGAAAACGGCTGTTCCTTTTGATGCTTGGCTTTGGACTGCTTTGCTGAAACTGTGGTGTGCCCTTGCCGAAATCTCTTTTGCAAGACTCAAGTCTGTCTGTCTGGTGTATTAGAAAACTGGTGAGACAAACTGTGTTCAGTGCTTCTGTGCCCACATCTTTCTGAGACAAACTGTGCTTGGTGCTCCTGTGCCCGCGTCTTTCTAAGGGGGAGCGGCTGTGCCCGGAGCAGGGTGCGGGCGCTGAAGCCAGGGGGAGTGGGCCCGGCTCTGGCGATGGGCTCTGCTCGCCCGCTCCGGCTGCCTCGCCGCCGGGCTGCCAACTGGAGTGACTTCTTCAGGGCAAACAGAATTTTGCAAACTTTGCTTAGGCGTTAAAAACGGGCAGCAGGGTAGAGCTGATTCTGTGCTTTCCCAGGTTTGCCAGAAGATCAGTGTGGGTCTCGGTGAGCGTGCTGACAACACTGTGCTTTGGTTTGCTGGCTCTGAAAATGATGTAATACGAACTTAGCCTTTGGGAAAATATTTTGACA
Source organism: Butorides virescens (assembly GCA_017310255.1). Lineage (NCBI taxonomy): Eukaryota > Metazoa > Chordata > Aves > Pelecaniformes > Ardeidae > Butorides > Butorides virescens. Next base: position 36,135 of record JADKXX010009113.1, read on the forward strand.
TCATCAGAGAGGAGGGAAGTGCACCCGTTTTTGTATGGGGAATTGTAAAATCTCTTTCTGTTATCGTACCCCAAAGGGGAAGTTACGACAGAGCGGAGAGCAGCGGGCTGCCCTTTGGTAGGTGGCCGATACCCGCTCTGCTCGCTTCCGCCGCTGCTAGAAGTTACAGAAAGTAGCAGCTGGTAATTTGCTGCGAACGCTGTGCTGCTCCTGAGTGTTACCAGAAATAAAGTTACAAGAAGTGGGCTAAAAGGTCCTGAGAAATGTCTTTTCTTTAGGAAATCCTCCTGCAGGTTCTACTCTTAACGTGCCTGAACTGAATTCCTTGATGTGCTGTTAGGGGGGGCCGTGCCTGTGCTGAGCATTTGAGCTGAGCCACCTGCGGCCCCAGAGAACAGGGGTGCCCAGTCCCGCCTGTGGCAGCACCCATGGGACGTGCTCGAACTAATCCTGTGCTGGGATCCACTGCTTACCGGCACGTGGCTGTAGCAGTTGCTTTGGACAGCCTGGAACTTCTTGGTCCCTCTGAATGGGGATTCCCCTGAAGCAGCTAAACCAGAGCCCCCTCTCTCCTTCCCTGAACCCTCTTCACCTTGCCTGAGGTGCTACTTGTGCGCCATGCTGATTAAAGCAGGTTCTTGACATACCATTAAAAAAAAAAGACACTTTTCTGAGCCACAGTTCTCACTTCATTCTTCTTCTGGGCTTTTAAAGCTGTCCACACTTCCCTCTAAACCTGCCTTTGGGGGACAAGTGATGTAAGACCCTAAGGAAACAGAGGATCCCTTTAAGCTGCTGTGACCAGCAGGTGATTCCATGAGTTAGATTTTTGTGATGAATGTCGGATCATAGATTGGACACATTAGCAGGTAAATGGCCTCAACTGTATGTTAGAACATATGGAGTGCTGGAACTGACCCGGGAGGAACATAATCACCACTGAATTTGCAGGTTTTGTGAGGATGATTGGATGTTACCTCTTATGCTTAGATATGCTGATCTCTTTGGAACAGTCTTCTTCGGCATTCAAAGCATACGTTGACACTAGTTGTGTGTGGTATGAGGGACTCAACTGTGGGCTCCATACCAGAGTAAGGTATTTACATGGTGGTAATTATGAGCTACGAATTAGAAACCACACCTCAGTGCTTTCTTTATCCTTGATGTGAACTTTACCCAGTTAGGGAGGGTAGAGCAACTGATGCTCCGGTGAGAATGTTTCTTTTCTTGAAGGGAAGGGAATGGTTGCTGGCGTGTGGGTATCTGGCTTGTTCCTTTACCTCAGTGAACTTGAAACAACTTTGGCCTAGGTTATCCATGTTGGTTCTTTAAGGTTTACTCATGGCTTTCAACTTCTGTGTTCAAATTGTGAAAAAATACAGATGTGGTTTTCAAAAGAATGTAATCTCTGATTCCTCTGAAAAATCACATCAGTGGTATAAGGTCCTGCCCATTTGGGTTTTCTAAAGACACAGACCTGGTTGTGTTCCAGTTTTTCTGAGGCGATATCTGTATCTTTGGTTAAACTGGCAAAGATCATGCTGAGAGGTTACCAGCTCATTTCAGCTTACCCTAAGACTCTGACCCTGGTAGGAATATCCTGATGAGTCTGCAAGTCAGCAAGGAAGCCCGTGCTTCAAACTGAAGTGCTGGTTGTAGGTGCCTAGGTGTGTATGGGATGAGCAAGCTTTTCCCTTGGAAGGTGAGCTTCTTGTTCTAATACACCTCTGTAATCAACTTCAGGCTAATTTAAGTGATTCAATGGTTCAATAGTGTGGCATTAACTTGTGGAACATTGGGCATCATCTGCCACTAAGTGCAGTCGTGCTGTGTGCCATAGTAGTTCTGGGAAAGAGTCATTTGCTCCAGACACAACCTAGTTGTGCAGTAGTCAGTTGTAGTGGACACGTTGACTGGTTTGAAGTGGTGGAAGCTCCCTTTTTGGATGCTGCAGCCTGAATCTGTTACCATAGAACTGGTGGTTTGTGGCCTAGCAGAAGGACTAATCTGCTTGCAGATCCTGGAATTCAGAACTATTTTCTTGGCATACTTCTCTCTCTGATTTAGAGATCTACAGTCTGTGTGCTGATGTCTTGGATGGGGAGGAGCTAGGTCATCTATTTCCAGTCAGTGGAGACTATAAAATCATAGAATGGTTTTTGGGTTGGAAGTGACCTTTAAAAATCATCCAGTCCAATCCCCCTGCCATGGGCAGGGACATCTTGCAGTACATCAGGTTGCTCAAAGCCCCGTCCAACCTGACCTTGAACGCTTCCAGGGCTGCTCTGGGCAACCTGTTCCTGGGGATGGCTGAGCGCTCTCTTTTCAGTTGTTGGATAATGCTGCAGGCCTTGGCCCTGCCAGGGTTTGTGAACACGCTGGCATGGGGCTTCAGCAGAAGGAGCTTGGCTAACGAACTGCCCCACAAAGGCAGGGTGAAGGTGCGCCTGGCTCCTGCGGCTGCCGAGGGCTCGCCGGGGTGCCTGAGGGAAGAGCAGTGCGATCGCAGGACAGATGATAGCCTCTCCTCTCTCTGTCCTTCCCATGGTCCTTAAGTAGTGACTGCCAGGACCACTGTTCTTGGGTTAATAGAAGGCTTTACGATAATATTATCTAATCTATTTTTAAGTTCACTTTTGGCCTTCTATGGCAGCTCATACTGTATGGAAGTACTTCCTTTTGGTTTGCACATGAACATACTCTTAATAAGTTTAGTGGTAAGCTGTAACTTTGCATTGAGAACATCACCATCTCTGTATGGTTCATGACTGTAGACTGTTCTCAATACAAACCAGTCCACAGTGGCTCTCCTATGCTCGTCACCATGAGAAGGCGATGTTACACAGCCTCTGTGGTGGCTTCTATCCTGAAAATGTGTCGCTGCCCTGCAGGAAGCCCAGCGTGCCAAAGGCTCGGTCTCAGGCCAGGTGGTGTCGGATCAGCAGTCGGTGATGTGCTCGTGAGACTGTAATGGTGTGAGAAACTGTGATGACTTGTGTGCAAGAAGGATGAATTCGAATGGTCTTGAGGAGGCTTTCAGGATTCTTTGGATGGGAGGAGACAAGAAGAGCTTTAGTCTAGCACCTGCGCCTAGATCAGATTGTTGCTGTCCCTGTGTGCATGGGCTGTCTTAAACACCTGGGAGAGTGACACAAGAGCACATGGTTATCAAGTAGACACAAACCCAATTAAATTAGAGATTAAAAGGTACGTGAGCATTACAGCAATAAGATTCTGACAGTCATCCTAAATCATAGCGAAGTAAAAACTGGGCAATTGAGATGGAGCTGTAAACCTGCAGAAGGGAAATAAATGATGGGTGTCTGCAGCAGTAGTTCTTGCAGTCTGTCTCCCTTTTACTCCATCCAGCCTAAGAAATGTCTGCTCTGATGTCTTCTGTGGCTCTTGGTTAGTCTTGGCATCTGCAGAAGTATGAGATTAACAGCAGAGGATGGCACCCGGGCTGAGCCCTAGCTGGTGAGGTCAATAAAAGGCATCTTCAGCTTGCGCTCTGGAAATCCTTGGTGTGGTTATAGCACCTTTTTTGGAACAAAGTAGGAAACTGTAGTGAGCTGTCAGCGTGCTTTTACTGGCTGGAAGGAAGAGCCCGGCAGGCACGCTAGGTTGCCGCAGTGCCCCGCGCTTGGGGAGTCCTCCAGGAGACCACCATGAACACGGGCGCTTTGGAGCAGGAGCTCTGCAGGGGCTGAAGGGCGCTCGTCTCTGCAGGACACAGGACTCAGATCAGCAGTGTGACTCCTCTTGCCTTCCGAAATGCCACGTGTGGATGCTTCAACCTGCAAACTTTAAAAATGGAGAGATAGTCAAGCGTGGGTTCTGCTTGTTTAGGTAGGGCGCCTGATCTGCTGCCTTAGTGATTTGAAGTGACTGAGGTGTCCAGTTGAGTTTCAGATAGCCAGGTCATTTTGCGGTTTTTGGTTTGAGGTTGTTTTTTGTTTGGTGTGTGGTGGTTTTTTTTTTTTTTACTGGACTTTTTGTCTCCCTCTTCTTTTGCCAGCAGTAGAGCTGTTTACCAGCTCCTTCATGAGACCCTTTTAAGTGGAGGGAAACCGCTGTTGTGCTGCTCCTTGTAAGCCAAATCTATTCCTTTTAGCCTTTGCTCAGGGGTCATTTTTCTAAATGCTGTGGATTTGTCTCGGGTACTTTTCCACTTTGCTTACCGCGGTATTCAGCTTTGGTTGCAGTGGTCCTGGATGAGGCCTCAGTGCTGAGCCGTGAAGGCTTAATTCCCTTTCTTTCCGTGGGCAGCCCTTCGATGTGTGCTGCAAGCAAGCGTACGGCAGCACTGCCCCCAGAAATAGCGAGTGTAAACATCCGCGTAGTTACTCTGTGAGCAGATCCCTGTAGAAACTGTCACTTGCTCTGCGTGTTTGGTACAAAATCGATGTCCGCTGCGGTTCCGCAGTGACTGTCCCCCGCTGCTCCCCCTGCCGCAGCTGCAGAGCCGACGTCCCCTTTCAAACCAGCAACAAATTCAGTTTGCGTTAACATGTGAGGTGGGAGCTGTCATGTTTGAAGCTTGTTATTTATAGCCTCGCTATATTTAACAGCAGTGGCTAGAAAGGTTATGGCCTCAACAGCTTGGAGGTGGAAGGGGACCTGTGTCTGGTAGCCTCTTCGAGTACGTGGAGCCGGGAGCTCGTGGCCCTGTGCTGCTCTGCAGTGCACTCGACAACCTTCGAAACCCAGAGGGCTGTGGCGTGGGCACATCTAGTTGCAACTTCTTGTTTTATCACGGAGTGGGTAATTTATTATGAATTGCTCTTGCTAGCCTCTTGGCAAGTGCTGAAGTGATCCAGAGGTAGGATGTTGGAGCCAGGGAGGTAGCGCGCTTGGATCTGACCAAGGATCAACCTTCATAGCCCATGCTCAGTTTCGGTTGGCCAAGTAAACTTCTGCACCCCGTCGTAGGCGTCTGCCTTGACAACAGGGTAGGGACGACTCTTCATTTCCAGTAAAGTGTTGAGTTCAGTACTGTAAGGCAACGCTTACCGGCACTGCAGCAGTGATGTAGGGTAACGTAACAGCGTGCCCAGCGCGTGCTGCCCTAAGTTGTTTTCAGGGTGGAGAAGTTTGGTAAGTATTGATTCTTAAATTAATGAGAAACAAATCGGATGCTCTCAACCCAGGGAAGTATATTGTCTGAAGACAACGTTCACAACTTTCAAAGTGTGATTGCAGTATTTATTCTGTCATAGCTACAAGCTGGGCTGTGGGAGACGTGGTGTAAATTAGTCTGCACAGATATGCACGTACCAAACAGCAAATCCTCTGAGGCATCAGATGCGTTATTTTCAGAGGTTTCTATCTAATGTGACCCTGTTTAACAGCTAAGGAATGAAAAGTTACTGATCCATCACTGGGGAAGGAAGCTAATCTGTTCACCAGGATCCATGTGCTTTTTGTGGCATGTGAAATTGATTTTTTTTTTTTCTTTTTTTGGGGGGGATACTATTCATCAGTGCATTTCTTTGCTCTATTTGCATATTTGTATATACATATGTAAGCCCTGCCTACATGGCAGAGGCACCTGTGCAGTGGTGTTTGCATATGTAAACCAGACTGTGCTGAGCTGTGTGGAGTGGGGTTTCAGGCCACCTGTGGGGACTAAAACTGCGCAGCTGTACCGTAATCCTGTACCAGCCACGTAAACGCGCGGGGTAAATGCTGCTTATGGTGTGGTTCTGTACTGGCCTTTGCTTTTGATCTTGCAGCAAAGAAATGTTTTTTAAAAAAGAAGCTGTTGCAGGAGTTCCTTGAGTGAGCGTTTCTACTGCGTAACGCTAGCGTACAGCGGGCATTGATTTTAAGCACACTTAAAATACTTGAAATTCTGTTTCATAATCTTTGTGCCTTTAGCTAGAGATGTGAAGTTTAGAATGTTAAATTACTGGGAAATTAACTAATAACTTTTAAAAATGTTTTCCCATTCTTAAAGAAATGTATATTAGGGCTAAGTCCATTTAATTTTGGGTGGAGTTGGGTGGGAAAGGGGTAATAACTTTATGTTTTAAGTTGGAAAATTCTTCCCACTAAGAAAACATTAAACGAAGCCCGATACCTGTTTCCCAAACTCCTGTTTTTGGGCTTGACCCCTGGACTTACCCTTATTCCCCTGAGATATTTTTATTTTTAGTTTTATTTTTTTTTCCTCAAAAATATGGGTTGGAAATTTGGGACAGGTAATGAAGCTGCCAGTTGAGAAATAGTTTTCTTACTGCCATAATGTAGGTAATTAAATGTCCAGGTCTTAGGCAAATGATGACAGTTACTTTTAAGTAGCTGATTTTCTGGCATGTTTGCAAATGATTTTTAACTAATAGTGCATGTGGCTGAAATCTAAAATGGTGTTTTTGCATTTCTTTTGTGTGACTTTCATACTAACCTGACTGATGAACGAACATACACTGAAGGAATTGGTAAATTGTCCACTGCCGATGGTAAAGCCTTCGCAGATCCTGAGGTTCTCCGAAGACTGACGTCCTCCGTCAGCTGTGCGCTGGATGAAGCTGCCGCTGCGTTGACGCGGATGAGAGCAGAGAACAATCACAATGCAGGACAAGTGGACAAGTACGTATTGATCGCTCCCCTCCCCCGGTTTCCCAACTGTAGAGTGTAAGTTTGGATCTTTAATTTCAAATTCAGTTAATTTTACAGTTAGTACATGGTAATATATCTGCTCTGCTACTAGCAGAAGCAAGGTGTGCAGGTGTAACTACTGTCCCATCAGGTTACTGGCTTCAATGTGTAAGAGAAAAGTACAAAAAAAAGTTACTTTCTAAGCTGCTGCTCTTTCTGTGTACTAGACAGTTGATTTCTTTTTCAAAAATGGCTTAAATTCTTCGCTGTAGAAGGGTTGGTGATAGTTCTGTAATCACTGCCTCAGCATACTTTGTTGGAAACTAATGAATCTAGTTCATTGTATTAAAAGCTGGAAGAGAATACTAATGCTTACAGGGCAGAAATGTGCCCCAGAAACTTGCTCAGGAACTTAGGGGAAAATGAAACTGTATTTTCTGATAAGTTTTTGTAACTGATAATTAATGACGATGGCATTTGATTCCTGTGATGACAGAACCAAAGATTTGTTCTAAGTTGTCAAAAGCTTTCTTCTACATTGGTAACTTCCAAGCATCTTTAGGGGTCCTGAAATATTTTCTACTCTGACAAGTGGTGCAAATAGCTCCTAAACGGTTGGGATGGTCTGACTGCATGTATGGTTGAACTTCAGGTCTAGGATCCAAAACTGAAAGTCTTAATTTTCCTTTCATATGGATGTCCTCTTGAAATTCAACTTGGGATTTGCTTAACAGAGTTCTGACAGTAAGGGCAGTAGTCTTGGGTCATTGCTCAGAACATAAACACAAATATAGTGTTGTGTTTGTGCATCAAAACATGGGGAGATGAAATATGCTGGGGAAATGAGCTTGAACATAAAAAGGAAGCATACAGGAGGTGAGGTGAAAGCAGGCCAGGTGACCCATGGGATGCTGTCCAAGCATGCAGGAATGTAATTAGGAAAGCCAAAGCCCACCTGGAGTTGAATCTGCAGAGGACGTGAGAGGCAACAAGATAGACCAGTGTGAGTATGTCAGCTGTGAAAGGAAGATGAGGGCCTGCCTCAGAATGTGGTGGGGGACCTAGTGACAGGGACACAAAGGAGGAGGCAGTGAATGCTGCCTTTGTCTCAGGCTTTACTGCTGAAAATTTGCTTTCATGAATCCCAAGCCTCTGACATGAACAGAAAGGTCTGGAGCAAGGAGTGCTTGCTATCAGGTCAGGGAGCACATAAACAGGTTGGATGTATTCCAGTGGACAAGTTCACGTGACCTGATAGGATGCACCCCTGAGTCCTGAAGGAGCTGGCTGATGTTGCTGTGAGGCCAGTCTCAATTTATTTGAAAGGCCATGGAGAATGAGGGAGGTTCCTGAGGACTGGAAGACGGCAAAGGTCACCCCTGTCCTCAAGAAGGGCAAGAAAGAGGACCCAAGGGGCTTATAGGCACGTCAGCCTCACCTTAGTCCCTGAGAAGGTGGTGGACCAAATCCTCCTGGAAGACATTTCCCAATGTATTAAGTACAAAATTATGATGGGAAGTAGTCGGCATGGTTTTACAAAGTGGAGATGAAGCCTTCTACAATGAGGTGGCTATGTTGGTAGATGAGAGGAGAACAGTGGTTGCTGTTTATCTTGACTTTACCAAGTCTTTTCACACTGTATCCCACATGCTGGTAGGTGGACAGTGAGGTGGATTGCAAACAGTCTGAACTACTAGGCTCAGAGCTGAAGTCCAGGTGAGGGCGAGTTGCTAGTGGTGTACTCCAGAGGGTGACGCTGGGGCTAGTACTGTTTGATGTCTTACCAGTGATCCTGTGATGGTACAGGGTGTATCCTCAGCAAGTTTGCGGATGATACAAAACTGAAAGGAGGGGTTGATGGGCCAGGTAGTTCTGCTGCCATTCAGAGGGACCTTAACAAGCAGGAGAAAGGGGCCAGCAGGAGTCTCATGAAACTCAACAAAGGGAAATGCAGAGTCTTGCATGTGGGGAGGAAGAATATCTCTGTGCATTGGTATGGATGGAGAGGGCTGAATGGCTGGAAATGAACTTGGGAGAAAAAGACCTGAGTTCCATGGTGGACAAGTGGAACATGAGCCAGCAATGCACCCTTAGAGCAAAGGTGAGCAGCATCCTGTGCTGCATTTGGAAGAGCATCCTAGTATCATTCTTGTCACTTTTAAAAAATGTCTTGGAAATATCTCAAAGGGAACCTGAGCAGGGAGCAAACTGGGAGGCCTCCTGAGGTGCCTGGATCAACGAGAATCAACTAAGAATCTTGGTTTTAATAGCTTTTTCCCAGAGCATATTTGGTTTCACAGCAGTTCTGGCTTAGGTTCATCTTCCGAGAATGATGGGTGTGTTTCAGGGTTTGTCTTGCAGGTTATGGTGTTGGGCAGCTCCCGGTCCTAAAGGCTAGGCCGAGTGTGTGCAGAAGTGCTCAAATCTCCACTCTCTCCTCCCAGCTGAACGCGGGAACCTGAGCCGTAAACACCCGGTGATGGGTGGGCTGCAGCAGGGCTGTCCCTCACCTCCTCCCAGGAGAAGGTGGCAGGTTTGGTAGCGTCCTGCAGCCTTCTGGTGGGATCCCATTGCTTCAGTACATGGGCTTGACTGTGTAGCCAAATAATAAACTTTACCAAAATATCAGTTGTTTTTCTTAGAATACTTAGTGATTACGGTGCAAATGCAAGTGATCAGAAACTGGGTATTTTCTTCAGGTCAGATCTCAGCTTTGATCTAGCAGCTGCTAGCACCGTTTATTTCAGTTTGGGGTATATGGCAGATGAGTTCCTTTTAAAATAGAGACTTAAGATAGTTTAACCATTGCAGTCGTTGTACAATTGAAAATTGTATCCTTTCTGGAGGGAACTTTGCTCCAAAGGGTATTTTCTTCATTGTGAGTGAATTTCTCGAGAGAACTCTCTTTTACAGAAGGAAAGTCAAGTCTGAGGTTTTTAAGGAATCTGAGAGTACTGGTTTTTGTTTTAAGAAACAAGCTTCTATAACTTGCAAATAAAATACATTGCTAGGAATGCATCACACGCAGTCTTCTGCTGTTTATAACAGCAGGCTCTTCCTCCCTTCCCCCTCCCAGCGGGAGTCGCTTGGCTCCCAGTGGCCAAGGCACCACGATTCCTTGCATATATTCCCTAAACAAAATTATATGATCAGTTGGAGAAGTGCAGCTGTGTTGGTACGGAGCATGTCCTGCTCTTGTGCTCTTCTTTATGCCAGTGTTTAGCAGTGCTTTAACAGTTGTCTTTGTTGTTAAACGTTTTTTTTTTTTTTGTACAGAAAGACTTAAAGGACAGGTGACTTGGTCTGAAAGAAGGAGAAGCTCAGCGCACCCTTTTCAGAGTTTGTTCAGCGTGCTCCCCTAGGTCTCGGGGGAAGTCGCTGTTCTTTCTGCCTCAGAGGCTAATGCTGGTTAAAGTAGTGATGGTAGAATTCTGAGCTCTTAGATGCCAAGAACTCCGTGTTTCTCTTGTCTTTTCCTTCTAACTCTTAGCTTGTAATTACCTCTTACGGCTCTTTTAAGGATGAGTTAGCAGTGTTCCATGTAGGATTTGTGGTGTTAGTGCCGTTTAGGAAACGTGCAGTTCAGTTGGCTGATTTCATCCATCTGAAAGCTGCTGTAGTGCACTTGTACCAGCGCATGGAAGGAAACACGGTGAACTTCTCTAAGGCTCCTCCCCTTTCTTTCTTTAAGTTGGCATTAGGTAAGGTAAGGATTTTTTTTTGAAGTGGCTGCTTAAGTTATGAAACTGGTGTTTTCAATTAAATGAAAAAACCTTTGGCTAGGGCAGAGAAGGAAATAATCCCACTGCAGGAGGGAGGATGGTCAGAAGTTTGTCTTGCTGCAGTATTCAGTACCGGTGGTCTCTCTGATACTCAGCTGTGAACTCTTTGGACTTATCTCTACTAGAAACTTGCCTTGGTACCGAGTACTTGGTACTGACTGCAGTCAGTAGTTTGTGCTCACGGCCTCTGTGCGTCTGGCATTCCACCGAAGGTGAATAGCCTTGGTGAGGTTTATGTCCATGTCCTGTAAACACCACAAATTACCGAGTTTCGAGCACTCTTCTCTGCATCTGATCTATATGAGAGCCTATGTGAGTTAGCAGCTGATGAGGACAAGAGCTGATTTATACATAAGCAAGGTCTTTATCTCTGTTTACCTATGGAAATAATGTGTGTGTGTATATACATGTGTGTGTGTACATATATACTTGAAAAAATCTGCAAGGTGTATGTTCTAGTAAGGCTTAGTACTTCTGTCATGAGTTTCTAAGCAAAGACTTCTTCCTTGCATGGGAAAGCTACCCGTCTATTGCAGGCTTGTTTTGAGCTTATTCTGTGGTAACTGATTTTCCAGTCGCAGTTTGGCAGAAGCATGCTCAGATGGGGATGTAAATGCTGTCCGGAAGCTGTTGGATGAAGGAAGAAGCGTAAATGAACATACTGAAGAAGGGGAGAGTCTCCTTTGCTTGGCCTGTTCAGCAGGATATTATGAATTGGCACAAGTAAGTGACAAATGTAATCACAACTAAACCTCTGTGAAGCATTGTCTAAAGGGCTTCTTTGATAGGTAAACATTTTAGCTATCCTGATTATAACTTTTTGTAATCTAAACAGAATACCAGTTAATACAGTTTATTCTGGACTTCCAGTTGTCGTTGCTCGTTTTAATGGGAAGTGCTGTCATATATGCCTCTAGGTTTAAGGGACTTATCTGAGGAACATATCTCGTCTTTTATGATTTATCTACTTTTCTGGCATTGTTCTAGATGCAGTCAAGCTGTTCTGCCAAGCAGGCATTGCAAGAGGATCTAAAATAGCAGCAAAAGCAAACCCTACAAGTGGTTACTTTCTAAAAAGTCACGTCTCAGTCACTCAATCCTTTTTCTTTTAATGCACTGTATCAACAGTGCATTAATTCGTGTTAATTTTTTGGCTTTTATACTTGTGTATCTAGGGGCAGAATTTGTGCTGCTTTGAAGCCGTTTAGGTGACTGTTCTCAGAAAGTGGCCAGCTTCATGGTTTGGTGCCAGGCAAGAGTCCAGGTAGAAACCTGATTGCCTGTAAGCTGGACCCGCTGTGTGCCCTGGTCATTAATGCAAGCTTACGGTTTCTCTGCTGTCGTTCTGGTTAGTGAATTGCCTTGTGACTTTTGAAAATGTCAGTATTGCACTGTAATTTAATGTTGATTTTAGCAGATATGAACAAATGTAGGAAAACCAGCATTTTCTGTAGCAGAGCACAGTGCAGGTAGTAATTGTAGATGGTCCTGGGGACTGCCATTGTGCTTCGCCTTTGGGGGTGTCACTGCAAGGGGATGTTACGGCTGGCTGGGGAATCATTCTTGCAAGCCCCACTGAACTAAAAGAAAAATGTTGGTGTTACAATTTATTCATTAAAGTGAACTTTTTTCTATAGGTGCTACTAGCAATGCATGCGAATGTTGAAGATCGAGGGAATAAAGGAGACATAACTCCCTTAATGGCAGCTGCCAGCGGAGGCTACGTAGATATCGTTAAACTTCTCCTTGTTCATTGTGCAGATGTCAACGCACAGTCCTCAACAGGTAACTGGGAAGCAGGAACACAAAGGATTAGTAAGACTGGCACAGGAGATGTGTAGCTGCTCTGGACACCTGTGGCTTTGTCTGATCGCTTCATTCACAAGAAAACATGACCAGAACTATTAAGAATAGACGAGAGAGATAGCAGATGTGCTTAGAGTCTTACCTGGCCATTACTAAAGATTCTCTCTAATACAAACTGTAATGGAAAGCACTGTTCCTGTGAAAACCACTGTGGTGTTCCATGACCAGAAGAATACATGGCTGTTAGTTTTTCTCATCTGTATAATCCAAAATTACCCAGTAAGACGACCATGGGACCCATCTGGTCAAGACCGGTTATTTTGGTCTATTACTTTTTTCCAGAGAGGAGGTACGATTCTGTGAGCATTGAATGTTGTCTGCATTGCTGATGCTTGACCACAGCTGAGAGTATTAGCCTCAGTGGAATTCTGCTAATATTAAGACAGAATTTAAACTTTGTTCAAATTTTTAAAAAGTCAGGTTGTCTGAACTATGAAATGTTCTTTCTTGATGTTTAGCCATATGAAGCAGAACTTACCTTAAAATTGGCTGTAGCATTTAAAGCATGAGCCACACGTGGTTGTCTGTTACTTACAGTGTCAGACTTTTAAATTATAAATTTATTTTCATCCAGCCAGTAAAAGTTTTTCAGGGGATTACAGGCAAAAAACCCAAACAGCTCCCCCCAACTCCACAGTGAGCATAGAAATTTTTCTCACTGATCTCTTTGTATGTGTGTTTGGTCTCTCTCTGTGTGCTTAAAAGAATAAAAGAAAAAAAATTCCTGATTTGTAATATTGGCTTGGCATTAAAACCCTTTCCCATTATAGTTCTGTTGGGCTTTTATGCCCAGCCTGAAACTATAGGCTGGAGTAACATTGCTGTGAGGTAAAAGGCTGCTGTGATGCACTTGGTTTTGTTCAGAGGTGTTAAATCTCATCCTCTTTCCTGTCCTATGAGTGGGTGATGGAAAAGGCGTTCACGTCAACTTCTTCTCTGCAGGGAACACAGCTCTCACTTACGCTTGTGCTGGGGGCTTTGTTGACATAGTGAAGGTGCTATTGAAAGCCGGTGCTAATATAGAAGACCACAACGAGAATGGGCATACCCCCTTAATGGAAGCAGCCAGCGCAGGTCATGTTGAGGTTGCAAGAGTATTGCTGGAATATGGTGCAGGAATCAACACTCACTCCAATGAGTTCAAAGAAAGTGCACTTACACTTGCATGCTACAAAGGTATTGTCTCTTGCCTTGTTTTGTGTTCTGGTTTAAATTTACTTGCTAGGATTTGTCTAACTAAAGCTTCCAGCCATGCTTTGAATATTTTCTTAAGTTTTGGAATACTGGGTTTGGTTTTAAACGCTATGTCAGGAAACGCTCATCCACGGTGTAGAGGTATTAAGCCTGTCTACTTGTGTCCCAATGTGGTAGGTATGCATTCAACATGTTTCAGATGAAAACCCATGACTGGTTGTGTCCAAGCTTGCGCTTGGACACACCACCACTCCCCTCTTCCCCCACTACCCCATCCTCTATTTCATGCAGATTCCCCATACCAACTACCTGCAAGTTCTGAAAACTTCTCTGTTAGATGTTAGGAAAATGTGACGTTAGAACGGATCTTGCTGGAATACCTGATGGGGTGAAAATGCTAGTACTACTCTTGGATACTTTTCCTTCAGTGTAATGTTGGAGAGTGTCTATGAATTGTTATGTTATTATGAACTTTTATGGACTTTTGTCTTAATTTCTTTTGCTATATGAAATTTCTATATAGAGTAGCTTATTGCAGTGGCAATCCAAGATGCTTCTAAGTTTTTCTTTTTCTTCCAAAAACCTCCATAAAATTTCCAACAATTGTTTTTCTCATAATAAAGCCTTTAAGTGTGTGGATTATTGTGATAGTAACCTCTATTGTTGTAGAGGTTTTGCCTCTCTGTTTAGTATTGGAGGTTAAACACTGTGTTAAACTTGCATCTGGATTTGCTATGGATTTCGTGCAGCATATAGTAGTTCCTTACAGAGAAATTTCAGTAGTGGTACTCCTGGATATGTTGGAGAGGCATTCTTGTTTCTTGTGACCTAAAACTTAATAGAGCAATGTAATGCAAGATCTTCATTGACTGGAGATGCCCTGTATTATCTTTGGCAAGATGGTCGAGCTACCTTGTTTTCCCATCAGTTTTACAGTAAACTAAGTCTTGTCTTGGAGGAGGATGCTCATTGAGAGGATAAAAGGTATAACCTGTAAGAGACAAATTCTAAAATGTCAGAAGCCACAACAGAGTTGAAAACAAGCATTGGTGAAGTTCTGTAGAAGCTTTTAAAACAGTGTCAGGTAGCATAACGTGACATAATATATCTTGGTTCTCAGAATTATGTCTGTGAATGCTGTGGTTAAAAAGCTTTAAGTTCGGACCTACGTGGACCTATCGCTAAAAGATAATACCCACCCAGTTGTACGCTGCCTTGGAACACTCCATGAGATGTCGCTACATGGTTGAATAAGGAATAAGCATGGTCTTTTATAGCTTGAAGTCACAAGGAAAGGTTCCTGTTGTGTAAACTTGAATGAGAGAGGTCTGTCTTCATCTCGTAGTTGGGCAGGATCTCTGGGAAAGGCCGTCTAAAGTCTGGCTGGCTGTTTTGCATTGGTATTTTTTTAGAATACTTTAAAAAGAGCAGGTTTGCCATTTGTAACTTGTAAAAATTGTAATAGCAAACTATGAAAACCTGAATTATTTCATGTAAGTGTATTGTCTGTACTACTAAAAGTTTACAATAGTAAATACTTATTTTGATCTGTCTCATTTGAAGGCCATTTAGACATGGTTCGTTTTTTGCTTGAAGCTGGAGCTGATCAAGAACATAAAACAGATGAGATGCACACGGCGCTAATGGAAGCCTGCATGGTAAATAGCATTTAATTTTACTGTTCCCTTTTCAATGAGAGATGAATAGAAGAGATGATAGAGAGCCTTTGCTAATGATCTGGTTTTTTATCATAAGAAAACCTTTACTGCAGTTCCCACAGGTAGCCAGCTTCTCAGTCTAATTGGTCATAGGGAAAAATTAGTCTAATTTCTGGGGGGGTGATGTGTTGTTTTAAATGTTTCCTGTGTGAAGTGTAGGGATAACTCATCTACAGAGCAATAAAGTAGTGGAGCCCAAGTCGTGGTTTCTTTTGCACTGTTAGGGTTAGTTTTCCACCTTTGTCTTTATAAATATGGTCTCTCGGACCACGACAGTGTGAGCCTTCCTGGAGTGCACTGAGCTGGGTGACTAACGCATCACGCTCGTCCTTTTACTGCTGCAGGAAGTGTTTTGCTCTCTTCCAGGTTTCTGTATATGGTGCCGTGAGTTTTTTCTTTTGAAAATAAAACAGTAGGTCAAGAATAGCTTTGTTCTTAGTTCTTGGGCAACTCATATAATTTCAAAGCAGCCACTGAGGATAAACTTCCCTTTCCAAGAGCTTCATCGTAATAAAGATTGTGCTATTGTGTCAAAGCCTATCTGCAGCCATTGTTGTCCAGGCCATAGGCGACCTTTTATCTGTTCTTCAAGCTGGGAAACTTCTTTGAAGAAAAATAGGAGGGACCTTGTTTTCATAGGAAGCACAGCGAATGGAGGAAGACTTAATTTGTTCCCATTAGCCTCTACTCCATAGAAGATGGGCTGCAATGTTCCTCCAGTCTCCTGAGAGCTGGAGGATCAAGTGCTCTTTTAGTGCAGTTGTGAGGTGATGATGCAAGTGACCAAGGTCAGATTATAACATCTCAAGCTGAGTTGAAGTCTTCTGATAGTGAGGTGGTAATCGTACCCTTGAATAGTCCTCCCTGTCTGAGAGCCTGGTGCCAATCGGGAGGTCAGGGGGACGCGGTTCCAGTGGGTCTGTGCTGTCACCTAAAGGAGATTGCAGCATGACTGCAAACTAAATGTTTTCAGCAGCCCTCTGTTCTGTTTAGGTATTGGGGTTTTTTTTCCTTCTCTTTCTCTCGTGGTGATACCATCTGAGCACTGGGTTGACTTGCAGGCTGTGAAGTGTCTCACCTGGGCAAGATGACGTTGTGTGGGTTGCCTGCATGTTTTTAGCTTTTGGATGTTTCAGACTAGTTTGCATTACAGACTGTGTAATGCAGTAACCTGTAAAAGCAACAGAAGGGGAAATGGATCCTCTGAAGTCCCAACTCCCAAGTCGAATGATGGAGTTTGTTCCTTGTTATCTTTCCGCTGCACCCTTGCAGAAGGGAACCATTCCACCAAATTGTGACTTTTCCCAGTCTTCGCTGTTTCCCAACTAATGAATGCTGCAAATACAGGAAGCTGAGATGTTTGGTCTCCGAGCATCAATTATATCGTAATTGCCTCGGAGTTTTAGTATGTTTTGGTCATAAGAGTGCCACACCTAGGATAATGCCTTTAGTTAGATGAGGTTATTGTTGGCTTTTAGCCAGCTTCTCGGAGAACAGCAGCCTGTCTTTAATTTACTGACTCAGTTGCTGTCAATCTCGGGTTGCTTACTGCCTGCTTCGTGGTCAGCTTCAGCCAAGTGTTGACAGGAGTTGTGTGTTGGATAGCCCCATCGCCCCCTTTTCTGTAGCTCGGTGTTAGCTGTTTGAGTTACTGGCTGACAGTTCTGGGGAGATCAGAGTGGGGAATGGCTGGTTCGCTTCAGGTTGCTGTTCTTAATACATAGGAAGTTCTTGAATTAGTGGAATTCTGAGCTTTATAGCTGTATAAATCACCCCTAGGTATCGGTGCCTTAGCCTGGACAGCTCTGGCTTGAACCTTCGCAGGGAGGTCTTTTAATGTCTTTTTTTTGTCCTTTCGTATTGCCCAATTTAATTTAAATTTCCTTCTAAGGACACAACATAAAAACATCTGCTCTTTGCCACTGAAATTGACCCTTTTAACCTCTTCCTCAGAAAGAAGTATTCTTGAGTTCTCTAGCAAAATCTGTCAGCGTGCGTTGGGGCTAGCGTAAAGAATGAATCCAGCTTAAACTGTCAAACCCCAGGAGAACCACTGTGTCAGGACACAGGGCTCTAAATCATCGAAGCTGGCTGGTGGTTTACTCCTCCTGGAAGAACCCGTGTTTCTGTAGGTAGCAAACGCAGTGCCCAAGCTGATGCACCTCATACGTAGGCACCTGCAGCATGCGAGGCAGCAAGTGGTTTTCTCTCCACTGGGAGATACAAAGAGCGTGCTTCGATGCAAGTCTCTTACTTGGAGTTCCCTTTCCATCCTTAAGTTATCCTATTAGCTGTGTATGCTGCAGAAAGGTCTAGTATGAAATGTCCTCTGATTAGACCCTCAGACCTTCTGTATCTCACTGAACATGCTTTGCATGACTTGAACCTTCCCTCTTCATTGGGCACAGTTTGTAATCTCTTTCAGTTTTCCAGGATGTCTTCTCCAGATTGCTCCTCAGGTTTGGGTCCCAGTTTCTTAAGTTACGTGGGAGGGAGAAACCATGTGAGTGTTTCTTCTTTCCTAATGCCAAAACTTCTTTACGTTTTCAGAGGTACTGTGGCTCTCTACAAACCACACCTTAGGTGAAACGTGGATTTTTGCTACTTGGTCTATTTCAAGTAACTCTGAGGAGTTTAGGAGTAGTTGCTGGAGAAGCTGACAGCTGCATTTATATGCTTGGGTTGGTAAGGGCTCAGACAGATTGCTCTGGCAATCCTAATTCTCTTCTCTCTGTAGCAGAGTTTGCTTTACCTCAAGGTACTTTTCAGTTTCCTTAAAGATTTATTCGAGTCTTCCCTCCTCCTGTTACCTACTTTATTGTAACCTGCTTCAGCTTCTCTGCAGGTATCTTTCCCAGGATCTAGAAACTGACAGTTGGAGGGTTTTTTTGTCTGTAGAAGCTCTGAATCAGCTACAAAGAAAAAGAAAATCTTCTTTCTGATGTTTGTTTTGGTGTTTAGTCATGGAGTGGGTTTATTACTTAGGGTACTTGTTTGCTACCTCTGTTACTTTTGTGTCCCAGGTATTTTGCTGGATATTTAAGAAAGTCTTATCACATAATGCTTTTCCTACTCCTCCAAGAAAGGAAAAAAACCCCAACATAGATCTAGCTCTTTTTTCCTCATGTTCATTTAAACCTGACTTAGATGTAGGTGGAAACCTAAATGTCAGTTTAATCCAAGTATCACCATAACTACATCATAAATTGAACCGTGACCCCGTCTTTTTAGGATCATTCTGAGACCTAGCATGATAGTGGTTGCAACTATGGCATTAAGTGACTTCCACTGTTTCTGATTTTTGTGTTCACCTTTGTTTTGTAGGATGGACACGTGGAAGTGGCACGCTTGCTTTTAGACAGTGGTGCTCAAGTCAATATGCCTGCAGATTCGTTTGAATCTCCACTCACTCTGGCTGCTTGTGGTGGACACGTGGAGTTAGCAGCTCTTCTGATCGAAAGGGGAGCTAACCTGGAGGAAGTCAATGATGAAGGTTATACTCCTCTAATGGAAGCTGCCCGGGAAGGCCATGAAGAGATGGTGGCCTTGCTGCTGGCACAAGGTGAGATCACTGTCGTTTCCTGGGCGTTCGCTCTGGACAATGCAGTGGTGACTGTTTACCATTAGGATTCTGGGCAAATTCCTCTGATGTAGCGTGTGGCTGCACTGCCTGTTGCTGTAACTACAGAGCAAAGCTAAAACACCCACACTGTGGAGGGTGATGGGCTTTCACCTTCCTACGCTGTGTCTGGTCAGTTAAAATAACAGCTATTTTGTTTCCTAGGGGCGAATATCAATGCACAGACAGAAGAAACGCAGGAAACGGCTCTTACTCTGGCGTGTTGTGGGGGGTTTTCAGAAGTAGCCGACTTCCTTATTAAGGCAGGAGCTGACATAGAACTTGGTTGCTCAACACCTTTGATGGAAGCTGCTCAAGAGGGTCATCTTGAATTGGTGAAATACTTGCTGGCAGCAGGTACGTGCACAGTGCAAATGACCTAGCCCACAGATACTATAGACTCGATGTCCTGTGTGATTTAGAAGACACCTGGGCTCGATGGAGGCAGTGTTGTAACAAGAAACTCTATTCTGAGGTAGCTTAGCAAGAAGAAAAAAGCACATATTACACCTCCTAATATTTTCTTCGATACTGTTAACACAGGAAAGCGCTGCATGGAGCACTGGGTTCTGTCGCCCAGCTAAGCCGTATCAGCGTTCATTAGGAGCACAGTTTCCAGCTAACTGCATTTACGACCATGTTAATACAGATGACACTTGTTTTTATACACTGCTCCTGCTTTAGGAGTTGTGCCCTGGGAAATAGCGTGCAAGACAGATTTTGGAACGTGCTGTGTTTCTGTGATGAATGAGGTTTACTACTACAGTATGTGGTGGTAAAAATGAAATCTTGCAGGAGTTGAGGGGAAATGACATTTCAACGCTCATCTGTCAGTTGAAAGTTGGTAGAGGCTGAAGTGGAGCAATACTGCTTAAAATAGTAAATAAAAAGGAGCTGCGTTTTTTTAAAGTCTTCCTTGTTATGGGAGGTGATTTATTTGCATGCTCCTTTCTAAGAATAAGCATGAAATTGTCTGGATTTGTAATTCCAGGAAGCAAGCTCCCTGCTCACCGAGGGACAGTAACAACTGTGTCTCTTTGTGCAGCCATACCAGCATGTGACACTCGTCACCAGCACACTTGGAACACTGCTTGCACTTCGCTTCTGATGATGTAGAACGTTAATTGAGGAGCCTTGGAGCCTTGTTTTGGCATCAGGGCAGCTCTAAATATATCTCACACCTTGAAAATGAGAAAATGGCTAATCATGTTGGCTTTTTTTTTTTTAAGAATAACATATTACATAGCAGGAATCATGCATAGTTTTTGAGTAGCTGGCATATATAAAGCTGGTGAAACTATTTCAAGAAAATGGCTTTAAAGCCAATGATTTTAAAGAGCAGGGAAGAAATGAAATTTGTAGAAGTATAGGGTCTTGTATGATTAATAGTAATTCAATAACGTGCATTTTGTCTGGCTTTCATCGGCACGCAGCTCCCCATCAAATGCATGGTCTAGACAACTGTCTGGATTCACCTTTATTGTAACAACTGAAATCTTCATTGCTGTAGAGGGAATGTAGGAATAAGTGAGTGTATAGGTTTAAGTGCTTAGGTTGCCAGTCGAGCCTTTCCCAAGCCTTGGCTTATCCCCCTCCTCAGGGTATTTTTACTGAGAGCAATTCTTACTACAAGAGCAATGCCCTTGGGCTGTGGAAGCCGTTGGTCAGCAGGATATAGCTGTTGTCACAGATAAAGTGCCTCGATTTTTGTGTTTATCTGATATGAAATACTTGATAAGGAGATGCTCAATAAGAAACAACTGCTGTTGTGTTTCTAGGAGCTAATGTTCATGCCACCACGGCGACAGGAGATACAGCTTTGACCTATGCCTGTGAAAATGGACATACTGATGTTGCAGATGTGTTGCTTCAAGCTGGTGCTGATTTGGTAAGACTGCTGTGGCATCTTGTGGGGAAAGTGCTTTGGTTTCAAAACGTGTGCCAGAGCTGATACGCTTACAGAGCAGGAAGATCATTTTAGCAATGGAGATTCATATATGCGTGTGAAAAGGGGCACAAAAAGCTTCTTTAAATCCTGCGTATTCTGTTTGGTCTAAAAAATAAAAATCGTTATTGGGTAATCCTTCATCTGTTAAGTGAAAAGTTTTATCTACAGCTTACACTTGTGACAGATGATAATCTGTCACTTTAGTTGTTCAGCAGGATATATTTCTACATTGCTTTTATTCATTATGCTGCTTCGTTGTTTGCAAACTCTTGTGCTTTAGCGTTCACCTGCTCCAGTGCTCTGAACTGAAAATGTTTTAGTATTGGGAGCTACTGCTTCTCTATTTCAGTGTTGGTTTCTGAACACTGCAAGTCCCTTAACTTTGTAAAACTACAACCACAACCCCCCTAACTAAGCAGTGCCCTTTAAACGACCAGCCTAATCTGATCTCTTCTTTGTTCTAGAACTCTTTCTTTCTCGTAACTCTTGACTTTAGCACATTGCTTTTGCAGCGTTTATTTTCTGTAATGTATTTGATCATAACCCAGTTGCTTACGTAATTGTCTTGACTTTTTTTGCATTATGTAGTGGGAGACCTAAAACTGCCTCTTGATCATACAATGTTTGTTTGGCTTTTAAGCAGTAGAAAGCAATTGATATATTGATCTTCTCAGAGAGTTTACGAGCCTTATGTCTCGGGCATAAGCAGGGAAGATGGCTCTTTCACCTTTTTGTTGTTTCTCCCACTATTCTCCTCTCTTTTTCCACACTCCTTGCTTCTGTGGGCTTTTCTTTGGTTGGTTGGAGAGGGCGTTGGGGTTTTGGTTGGATGTTTTAGGGTTTTTTTGTTCCTTTTAAATGATAAGAATGCCGTAACTTTATCACTGAACCTGACAAATCAACGTCCTAATGAGGTTACTTAAATTTCAGTCTTAAATGAAGTATTTTACTTTCTAAGTTTAAATTTACAAATATAAATGAATTAATGCTGTAGATGTGAATTAATAATGCTTCCGCTCTTCTTTGTGAATATACTTTTTTTCAGGCCTTATTAATTCTTCTGCAGTTCTGCTTCATATGTTCCTACCAGGGAGGAAGGTCCTGTTAATGGGGGGGGTGTTTGTGGATTTTTGGCACAACTGCTGCTCTTTGCGCAATTCATTGTTGGATACCAAGCATCAGCCACTCTAGTAGAGGCAGGATGGTTTGGGAGGGCTTGACTGGGTATTTACAATAATATTTAAGTACTTGGTTATAAAAATGTATAATCCATGAAGTATCTCAGTGAGGAGCAAAGCCTGAAACAAAAAAATATAAATTGCTATGTATAAACTTTTAAAAACGTGCAAGGATTGCTGCTTAAATACCATGTCCAGTTACGAAGAGTTGTGTCATTTCTGTGGCATCACTAAGGTGAGCGGTGCTTGTGGCCTTTAGCATCTGGTCCTGATGAGGGTTGCTGAGAAATATCTTGTGCCTTTCTAAAGTAAAGTTGTATTTTACTGCATTTTCTTGTGCTTCCAATCAAAATGGGGAGCTGTCAAGAACACTATAGTAAGGAAGCAAAGGAAAATTGCCCCATGAAAGGGAGACCTGCCATATAAATCTACCAGCTTTGAATTCTGATTGTAAGTAAATGGGGAAGTGCCTGCAAAACGGCAGCAATGCTTGCGGCAGGTGCCTTGGGTTTGGAGTTTTTCCCTTTCAAACCCTGCGTGGCTTTGCTATAGTAGAAGTTGTAAGCTATTTTGAATAAATTTATCTTTGTAATTGTTCCAAGGAAGGTTTCTGAAGTGTCTCACCTTCCTGATGGGGTATGAAAAAGCTTCTTTGGCAGTACAGTGGGAGATTATTCTTCTAGACTTCAATTTTCATTAGTAATTTAAATAAGGTTAGATGATTTCACCAAATCTTCCCAGGAAGTCTGGGGTGGAGTAGGGAATTGAATGCAGATCTGGACTTAGACCTCTGGTCTTTATTTGTCTCATTAATTTTGCTCTCCTGGTGTTCAAACATGGCAAATGGAAGTACATCTCCAGTTACTCTTCTTTCTTTCCTCTTTCATCCTGCAGGTTCAGTCTTTCCTGGGATTGCTTTCACTGTTGCTTCATTGCTTTCCAGAAACCTTCTTTATACCTGACGTTTATATCACAGTCATTGAGGAGCTGGACATAAAACATCTTACCCTGTTGTGGAGTGGTCCTTTTTTGAGGAAAATACTGGTTAGGTCTTAAAACAGTAAAATAAAACAGGGCTGAGGGCTGTTCTCTGATTATAAGGACAAAAGGTGCCCATCCCTGCTGAGCAGTGCTGGGCCTGGCAGGTCACTGAGCCTGGGGCTGTGCCCCCGTGTCTGTAAGAATGCCCGTGGCTGCGTTGCAGCCCGCTAGAGCAGCGTTGTCATAACGCGGTGCTGGGAGCACGCACTGGACACCCTGGGGCGTGGGATGAGGTCTTGAAGGGGTTCTTGAGGGCACGAGGCCTCTGAGAGAAGTGGAGACTAACTTGACATCATGTTGTCTGTGCTGCCCATTGGGAACAGTCCCTGTGAGCTCTTCGGGGCCAGCACTGTGCCAGGGAGGCTGCAGAGGGGTAAGCAGGGTGAAGGACCAGTGATCCCATGCCTAAGCTTGTCTCCTGGCCTTGCTTTATTTGCCCATAGAGGTGTAGCCACTGCTGGATTTTGCTGTTTTACTGTTTCGTGAGCCACTTGCATACACTGTTTTCTTCCAGACCAGGAAGGCAAGGAACATAGTTTTTGAGGATTTTTCTTCTCCCTGATTCTAGATTGAGGGAAGAAAGTTGATCTTTCTTCCCCAAATGCTCTTGAGTTAAAGGAACAGTAAACACTGGCTGTCAAGATCTGTTGCGATCAGTTCTCCCATTTCTTCCCAATTCAGGGCCTTTGTTCCATGACTTGGAAAGCATATAATCCCCTTTAAGACCTCAGATCTTTCTTGGCTTCTCAGGTCTCTCTTCAGTTGCCAGGCAGTCAGGACTGAGAGGGATTTGAGGTGCAGACTTTGAGACTGCAGGGGTGAAGAGGAGCTACCTTCGTGCTGGGTTAGCCAAACAGGCAGAGGGCAGGGGATGTTGCTGTCGGGTTTCCTGTTTTGTGCTCACTGAAAACTGAAGTCTTCCAAAGTTGCTGAAGTTACCCAGCTCACTCTAGTGAACTGACTCCTGTGTGGTGCTGGTGTGCAGTTGAGGTTTTCTCAATCTCAAAATAGAAAGTTTGAGTTTTATGATGAGGGTGGTGAGACACTGCAGCAGAGGAGTTGTGGATGCACCATCCTTGGAAAAGCTCAAGGTCAGTTTGGATGGGGCTTCGAGCAACCTGATCTCTAGTGTGAGATGTCCTGCCCATGGCAGGGGGGGTTGGACTGGATGGTCTATGAAAGCCCCATCCAACCCAAACCCTTCTATGAACATTATATGATAAGTGGTTCTAGTCCCTGTAGAGTTTTGTCTGAACTGCGAGCATGCCTCAGCACAAAAAGGCTGTTGTTCTTGCAAGTAGGAAATAGGAACTCTTGCTTTTCAGGGACAGATCCTCTGGCCTCAATGCCAAATAGGTAATTCAGTTCAAGAGCAAGTGAAGATCTTCAGAACTCTGTTAGATTCATTAAGGAATGTGGCTTTATAAGAACGAGGAGAACCAAAAGAAAATGATGGCTGAGATGAACTTTCTTCAGTTTGCGGTTAATTTTCCCTAAAACTCTGCAGTGGCAAGTTATCCTAGAAATGAGCAGTGTCAGAGCATGCACTCACCTGCCTGCTGGAGAGCTGGTCAGTTGTGTAGGGCATCTCCTTGTCACTAATTGTTTATCGATGTGGCTTGTTACCACTTATTGTGGTGCTTTTCCGATGCCCTTCTGCAAGGGATCTGTCTCTTCCATGTCCTTCCAGGGACAAAGTTGGTCTGTCAAAAGCTGTAGCAACACTAGCTTGGCAGGCCTACACCGTTCCTTGTTAATGTATGCATTTTAAAATCGGCTTGCTTTTGCCAAGCATATGAATGACTGAATATGAGGCACATCTGAAGACTTCAGCCTGTGATCCCATCTGTGCCTTAGTTGCATTCTAGTTCCTTTATCGCCTGCAGGACTGGAGACTTCCCGCGTCTTGGTCTGAGCTCCTGCTGCTGGACCAAATGTAAATCTTACTTGTTTATAAACTTCCTTATGGGGACAAAATACCTACTTTAGATTTTGTGATTAATAGGAGTAAAATTTTGGAGATTAGAACTCTGAAATACAATTTGATGAACGCATTTTTTCTAAGCAGTGCTATGGTTTAATAGCTTCCGGAAAAAATAACCAGTACTAACAGTTACTGACCTGTGTGGCAAGGATTTGTCTAATCTCAAAGGTGAGAGGAGACTTCTGTTTTTCCTATAAGAGTTCTCTTTCTTTTTTCTTCTTTGTGTCTTTACTAGCAATTACTTTCATCTCAAAGCTAGTAGAAGGTAAGACATGCGTGGTGCATGTATGTACCCACAGGAACTAGATAAGGACTGTAAAGCTCACAGTGTATTGGTGGTATTTAATGAGAGGCAATATCCTGCTTTTAAGCTGTGTACCTTTCTATAAGCCAAAAGTGCCTGTTGGGATGCCTGTTCCTTTTTAACGTAGAATCAGACCTTGATGAAATGCTGCACACTGGAGATTCCAGTCTCCTTTCTGAAAGCAAGACGGCTCTTGACAAGGTGGTTGCATCTTTGCCTGTTTCAGCGTAGCTGAAAACAAGAGATATTGTTCTGGTTTGGACAGCAAGAAGATCCCAGTTTTTCTCAGCTGAGAAGTACAGAAGATAATTTTAAATTGGGGTTTTTCTAATCTGGGCTGCCTTGCAGCTGTACATGAGGCTCTGCTGTGCAGGAGAGTTGATCTGGTGATGGAGTTTACCTTTCTACTGCAAGATATACGGGTGCTTTTATGTTGAAATTGAGAGATGGAAGAGAACCCCTGAGGGTAGCTTCTTCCTTGCATTCTTCTCATTTTATGCTGTCAAGCTCTCCCCAAAGTTCTTCATACTTGTTAAAATTCCACACGTGGTTTTCCTTAAAAGACTAAAACTGGCTACCTGGCATCCATGTAACTCCAACTGCCAAAATCAAACCAAACACCTCCCCCCCCAGCCAAACTACCTTTTGATTTTTCCCCTATGACAAATTTTTTTAGCCAGATGTTTTTGTCGTTGCTTTGCCTTCAGCTGATAACATCCCTCACGCTAATGCGGCTCCTTACCCAGAGGCTCACTTTGCTGTGTGTGATGCACCGCACGTTTGGTGCCGTGTGCGTAGGGCAGCATTTAAACATCTACAGCAGTAGCCCATACGTCATGGGTTTGAATGAAACCATGCTGGAGGCAGCTGTCTTGTCGTTACAGTGAGGGGTCTGAGGAGCTGTCATGTTTTTCCATGCTGTTTCCTGAACCATCAGGGGAAGGGCAGGGATTTTGGGGCTTTTTAGACTTGGCCCTCAGTCTTTTACAAATAAAGCAAAAACTTGTAGGATATGTGAAACTCGTTTTTGTAGTTAACACCTTTTGGATGTTGTGTTGCTGTCTCTGGGTGGTGCAAAGTGCAATGAAATGCTCTCTTTTGCCAGTAGCGAACAAAAAGTAATCTTGTCCGTAACGAGATGCTGTGTATGACCTTTGTGCTCTCTTCGTGAGTCTGGATGGCTTGTGGTAGGAGTCTGGACTGGTGAGAGCTGCGTTGCTTGGGCTTACCTTGTGCTTGCTTGCTAACTCCAGAAAAACAGAGTTTTCAGCTGGTGGATCTGATCCGTTTAAGTTCATGTTCCAGGTCTTCATGACCAAGAACAACATTTATTTGTAGAACAAGAGCCGTGAGTTGTTCTTTTTCCTTCCGCAGGACAAACAGGAGGACTTAAAGAAGACTATTTTGGAGGGCATAGAGCCGGGCAAGCATCAGGTGAGGTTGGCCTTTGATGCTTGTAAGCTGCAGCCTCAGGATACATGCTAATGACAAGCATGGCTTTAAGGCACCTAAATTTCTTCAAAAATACAAAGACTTGCTGTGTAGACTAGACGTGTCATCTTTGTCCTGCATTTTCCCTTCTGCTGGGTTTTCTAAAACCCTGTTTCTAAAAGACCAGTATCATCTCAACTTGCACAAAGGCAGTAAGTTATCTCGCTGAGTCTATTAGCACAAGCAACTGTGTTAAACCTGTTAGTACCTGCCTGGCTTCCTGCAAGGCCTTCCCTTTTCAGGCACTTGCTTTAAACTAGAGGCCTAGCTGAGTTTTTAGGTGCCTCTGCAATACTGGTTTGGCACCTATCTCGGGAAGGTTATCTGGACAGTTGGGCTGGTGGCTGCTAGAATGCCGTATCTCTTGGTAGGAGTTCAGTCTTGAAAATGAGCAGCGTGGCATAGTGTTAAGAACTACATTGCTTGGCTGTTGTCTTGCATCAAAACCTTTGTCTAAATCATTTTGCTTAGAATAACACATAGGCTTCCGTTACGTATTCACTGCTGTCATGGATGAGAGGCTTGTTAAAGAACTGGAAGAGAGCAGTTGGACCTTTACTTTGAAAATGCAGATTTTGTTCTAGAACTTTAAATAGCATATGACATTGGAAATAAATAAAAAAAATCCTGGTGAATAATGCTTGCCAACCACAAACACTTGTGAACCAAGGAGAACGGTGGCGGGGGGAAGCCCTTATGTAGCTGATCCTGGAATTGCCTAAAACAGAGGACTTGAAATCAAGAACAAAAAACCCCCTCAAACCAGTGTTTGCCACCAAATGCTTCTGATGGTGCTGCTTTTGCTCTGCTCTCTGAAGTATTGATTTGTCCAGAAAGTAAATAATTATTACTGACTGCATTCTCCTCCTCTCCTTTTTGAGGCCCACTGGGAAAGGTGCAGATATTGTAAACTCTTGCCTGATTTGGGTGGTAACCTCGCTTTCCCCTTCCTTCCGATCTGGTGCCCAAGCCTACAGAAAATCTTCTCGGGCGTTCTTTCCATGCAAGCAGAATTGGCAGGAGAGCACATCACTCGGGTTTCCAGAGAACGGCTTTTCTAGCCAGAGCTGCCATGGGTGGTCGCCTCTGCACCTCTTCCTGATCCCACGGACAGCACTGCTGCCCAGCCTGGAGCGGAGGAGAGCGGCGGAGCGCCGCGGCGGGTCCCACGGTGCAGGCAGCCGGGGCAGCGGCCGCTGGAGAGCAGCGCTCCCTGCTTGTTTTTGTTACAAAATGAACATTTGCATGCACTGCAGATTAATACAAGGGAGAAGCGCACTGGAAAGCTGATGGGGGATGCTTCTGGACAGCTTTCATGTTCTCTGTCCTGATTTTGATTATCTACTACAGCTAAAGAAAAATAAAATCTTTGAAATTTATGGCCATTCCAGGTAAAAGAAAGGATGCGAGTAGACAAAGGCAACTCACTGGCTCAGCCTCTTATTTCGGCTTGTTCTAGATGTCTTCCCTTAAAGCTTGAGTTGATGCTATCTGCTAGCCTTTATTAGGGCTAAACAGAGTGCTGAAGTCATGGAATTAATTTAATCTTAACATAAAACATGCATTTCTATCTTCTGATGTGAAAAATACCATCAAAATGCAGTAACTGTTGAAGATCTGCAGCAGGTGGGCACGCAAATGGTTGAGTTTGGCTGGACTGCGGGTGT
Organism: Butorides virescens; assembly: GCA_017310255.1. NCBI lineage: Eukaryota > Metazoa > Chordata > Aves > Pelecaniformes > Ardeidae > Butorides > Butorides virescens. The sequence goes on from JADKXX010009113.1 coordinate 64,527, forward strand.
GTATGGTACTGCAAGCATTTGAAGTGTGTAGTGGTTGAGGATCAAGTTCTGCCTGCTTGGAGTGACAGTTGGTTAAACTGGGCAGAAGAGCTGCATCGCATTTAAATGAGGAAGCCTTCTGACACCCGTGTTTAAGACTTCAACAGTGAAGTCTGTTAGGAACAGAGAATGGTGCAAATAACTACTGCTAGTTTTCTGAAATGCTGCGTTTGAATGTAGTGTAGCATGGCTTTTCACTATCTTGAATATAGCTAAGATAATCTAGAATAAATTTTGCTTCTTGCCATCTTTGCTGTTGCATCAATGGGGACTTAAAAATGCGTCTTAAATTGTTTGGGCAGTGATGTTCTGGTCCTGCTCAGTGGGCTCAGTGGTGCTCGGTAGTTCTTCGCATCCGTAGCTGCTCTTGAGTGATTTGCCGGCAGTACCAGGGGCTGACTGTGCGTAAGGCAAACAGCAGCATCTGGCTGCTTATGATCTGTTGGCAGTGGCTGAGGAAGGAAAAACTATGCCAGATACCGGAGTAAGCATCAGAGCTCAAGGGCATGCTACTAATTCTTGCCCATCATAGGGCTACATACTAACATAATTAGCTTGACATGTCCTGCAAGTATTTCTGACATGCAGACAATCCAAAAGCATGCATGTATTTATCGACAGCTAAGCAGTCATTTGCCCTGGGAGTGGAATCTACTTACTAAAAAAAAAAGGTGGGGGAGAGTGGGACACTTCAGTAGTAATTCTGCAAGGCTTCCTATCTGCCTGTGTGCACTTGTGTATTATACCACCAAGTAAGCAAAGAAATCAGAGCACTAATGTGGAGTAAAGTGTATGTTAAAGCAGTGTGCAAGAATACAAAGTTCTTACGGAGGCGCAGGAGCGGAGCCTTTCTGCTCTTCCCAAAGCACATGGGAGAGGGGTGGTGTAGCCCCCGTCACAGCAAAGGATTGTTTCGATTTTCTGCACAGGGTCAGTCTCCAAGAAAAGATCCAGTCGAGATATTTCTTCCTCGGGTGTATGAACAGAAAGCTAACTTAAGGTGCAGCTTGCAACCAAAGCGAGCCATATGTCAAAGGACCCATGCAGAGTGTTCAGGAGTACTGAAACCATAAGAAGGAGTTGATTTGTCCTGTGAAATCTATTCTTGTCCTTTTATATTTGTACATAGCAGTACCATCCCCTGTCAGTGCGAAATGTTAACTTTCACTGTCAGATACACGGCAATTCTAGAAGTAAGCAATGAATTTAGAGCTTGACTTCCCAGGTACTTAATTAACCCCCCCACGGTCCTAGCATGTCACTGACCAGGCTGAATACTCGGAACGCAAATACAAGCGCTCCCAGGAAGATGATGTTCTCTGCCCTTGTTGCTGTGGGAGGGTTCGTTAGTCAGCATTCTTTGGGGTATTGATCATGTCTACATAGTAGGCAAATTTTCTAGTTCTGTAACTTCTCTAACGCAGTTGTATTCAACCACATCTTTACAGTAGTCAGAAACTTTCTAAGTAAGAAAATTGTTCTTGTTGCTCATTCCTTTTTTTCCCCTCTGCTTCATCCTTTTGTCTTCATCCTGCTTTATTCCCCAATCCTCTTATTCAGAGACTTTTTGTGACCTGCAGTGACTTGTTTTTATTGCTGATCCTCTTCAGCGTGTTTTAAAAACGTTGTCTGCACTTCAGATGTTGCTGCAGTTTTAAGGTCTGGCATGCAGCATGTGACAGCTCTTGGAACTGTTGCACCTCGGCTCAGAGTTACTCGTGTAATTCCTGTTGCTGGAGGATGTTTGTGGAGGAAATAAGATGTTACTGTTCTCAAGTACATTATAGATTTGAACTCTCCAATACAAAGGGGTATGTAAGTAGGGAAACTTCCTTATGTGATAACAGTATGGACATGGCCTTAACGCTTTTTGACGGTGTGATTCAGTATTTAAGGTAATGTGAAAAGTTATTCCGGTCAGTTTACACTGGTTACTGTCAGCTTGTAAGATAGATCTCTGCTGAGACAGGTAATTCTGGTCCCATCACGAGGTGGTTCAATAGCTGAAATGATGGTATAATTAATTTTTGCCTGTTTATACATCTGCAATTCCTTCTCTATAATAGGAGCATGAATCTGAAGGTGGGAGAACCCCACTAATGAAGGCTGCGCGAGCTGGTCATTTATGCACTGTGCAATTCCTTATTAGCAAAGGTAAAACACTAGTTTAAATAACTAATTAAAAAACTTAAAATGCCACTTTACAATCCTGCATGTTTGTGATCCTTCTCCAAAATTAATCGGGTTCTGTGTATATGAGCATTTGTCAAACCGTTAAGAGTTTTTGAATTTCTTTTAGTTTGTGATACGATGAACCACAAAATATTTTTGCTAGTTACTTCCCCACTGTCTATAGGTTAATAAATAGATTTGAAGTACAGCAAATGTTTTCAGTTTCTTAAAAAGAGCTCTCCTTCCTTCAGAAAAAAAACATCCTCAAGTACTGTCTGGAACAGTAAAAATTGCACCGTGGCGTGATGCCAAGAAGTGCTGAGAATGAAAATCCAAATGTTGTGCTTTGTACACCAGAAGTACTTCCCCCTCTCTCTCTGCTCACGAGGCGGCTGTTGTTGTTACTGCCTTATCTCTACAAGATGAAGAGGATGATGTGTAGAAGCCATCAGTTATCCCAAATCCCTTGCTTTTACCCCAGAAGTGTGTGGGAATTAGGAGGATTAGAAGAGAGGAGTTTACCTCTGTTCCAGAAAACACTGTACTTGATACTTCCTTTTGAAAAGAATTTCCTTGTGTTTAACTCTGAGATCATCTCTTCATAGGTGCCAACGTTAACAGGGCTACAGCTAATAATGACCACACGGTGGTGTCGCTGGCGTGCGCAGGAGGCCACCTGGCCGTTGTTGAGCTCCTTCTGGCTCATGGTGCAGATCCTACTCATCGGCTCAAGGTATTCACATCAAACTGTGCATTTATCGTAGGTACTGAAAGAGCCAGCGTAGCTGATTTAATGGGTTGGTAAATGTGCCGTTTGTAATGGTCTCATTCATATCTTGCGTGCTACGCCAGGCAGCAAAATTCATCTTCGGCTTTTTGTTTCCAACATCTCACTTCAGGATGGCTCAACAATGCTCATTGAAGCCGCCAAAGGAGGCCATACAAATGTTGTTTCCTACTTGCTGGATTACCCCAACAACGTCTTGTCGGTTCCTGCAGCAGACTTGTCTCAGCTCACACCTCCGTCTCAGGATCAGTCTCAGGTAAGGCATCAGGAATTTCTTTAAAATACCACCATGGAAGTTGCAAAGAAGCACTTCTGTAGTATTTAACTTCTGAAATTAGTTCAGATGGGAACATAGACAGCGGAAAGAATTGAAAAGTCTACACATTTGAAAATGGTAGAGTGAGAAAGCTGATGGTGTTGCCTGCGATGTCCTGAACAGCTCATGGGCTTTGTTCCCTTCTCTGCGCCTTAGGCAGGATGGTCCCAAGCCTGGTATCTCAAGCGAGTATTATTTGCTTGGTTGCATTTGCTCAGTATGTTGTTTCAACAGTTCTAAACCCTTGTGACAGCACCCCTCAAACGTTGTTGCTGACTGTGGTTGTTACGTGAAAGAAAATATATTGAGTAAATTCAGAATTCTGCAGGCTGGTGAGGCAGCTTTCCGGTGGAGTTAGTCAATTAAAAGCCTGTTAACAGTTCTCCAGCCTACACACAGCCTGGAATTTTGTGAAGAGGAACATCGTTAACTCTGACACGTTCTCCACGATAAAATAGCATGGGACAGGTCATACCAAGAGGGAGCATAGCGTACACGGTTTGGGAGGAGTGAAACGGAGGTCTGCTGTAGAAACGTGTCTTTGTATTAACGCTCCACAATCTCGTCCATTCCAAAGGTTTTTTCATCTGAGTGTGTGTCTGTGGCTTTGTTTGAAGGTTCCACGTGTACCAGTGCATACCCTTGCGATGGTTGTACCTCCCCAGGAACCCGACAGAGCCCTTCCAGAGACCTCGCCACCCCTCTTGGGAGTGGTGAAAGGTTAGTATGCGGACGCTCGCAGAACACAGGCGGTTTGGAGGCTGATAGGCTGGGGGCAGTTTGGTTAGAGCTTATGCATAGTGTAGCCCACTCAGTTCTTGAACTCCTCCAATGAAGTAAACTTAAAAGTATTTTATGTAGCATGTAGGTTTTGCTCATTTTCTTGTATCCTACAGTGTAGTAACCCTGGTTATTCTGATTTTATTTGCTTATTCTCATTTACTAGAGCTATGCTTATTCTAAGCTTTTTTTGAAGAGAATGACTGTGGTAACTGCCATAGTGCAGACTGATACAAAACAAACTCTAGGCATGGTGTTAACTTCTGAATATTGTACACTGGTTGTCTAGAATAGTTGCAACTATTATCCATGACCTTGATATAGCAACTTACTGGCTTTTTTCTGTTCCTGCAGTAGCAATGCAACGTGTTGGCACTGTAAAATGCCAGCGCAGATCTACTTACAGGAGAATTTTTCTTGTATTAGTAATGGTGCTCTTGTAAGTAATCGTAACGTCAGGGCTTTTGCTTTGAACATGGTTGAACTGACCGGTTAAAATGACTCGCAGCCATTACATGGTGAATTTAGCAGTTTGTTTGCAGCTGTGGGTTCTGTAACGTATCCTTCATGTCCGCTAAGTCAGCTCAGAAAGAGCAGCAGATTCTCAAGTGGAAGGTTACAAACTGCAGCTCCGGCTCACTTCCAGTTCTGGATGGGGATATTAAATGTTACAGTACCCGAGGCTCTATTAGCCTCACTGAATTCCTTTATTCTGGAAGTGCCCAGTGCTTCCTGAACCAAACCAACCAACCCCCGGGGCACAAGTGAGGAGAGAAGAGCAGTTGTGTACCTAACGGTGTTTCAGCGTGCAGCCGTGGCGCTCTCCATGTGTACGTGCTATGTGTGTGACTTCCCAAATGCAGTTATCCTATCTTTTTCCTAGGATGTGCAACACTTGCTATTTTGGATTTCATAAAAATGAGTACCAAAAAGAATATGCAACTTCTGGTTCAAATAAAAGAGCAGAAAGCCATCTACCAGCACGGGTGCCCGTACAATTAAGCAACTGGTAGTGCTGGGCAGTGGGGTGGTGCTCTGGAAGCACGTTTTGTGGGCTGTGGAGATCAAGGAGAGGTTAGCTGCTACTGAGCCAGGAGACTAAAGTTAGTCTCGTGTTATTTAATCCAATGATGAAAGGCAAATAGTTGATTGTAGTTTAAGAAATAGCTCATTAAAACCCCCCCAATATTGCGAATGCCAGCACGTTTTAGATACGTGCATCTCAGTCTGGCGCTGCTGGAACTGGCACAGAGAGATGCAGTTGCTCTCGGTGTTTCAGGACATGCTTCATGCCTGTCAGCGAAACCATCGGGGACGTTCTGCAAGAGATGCAGCAACTGGAAATGTGTCACTGGGCTGGTGAAGCATTCCTGAAGGCTTGGTGTGCAAAGCTCTCGTGCCTCAGGTCTTTAGGGGGAAAAAGGGTATTTTTGTGCTAAATACCGTGTGATCGTGGTAGGGAGGCTGCTGCTCCTTTAACTGTGGTAGAGCCCGTGTTCTCTGTGGGACTTGGGCTCTGCTACGCACACATGGCTTCAGTACACCGGGCGCTCATCGTGGGGCTTCCTGGGAGACGAGGGGCAAAAGAGGGTGCACATAAAGGCACGCTCATTCCTCGGGGGGGAAGCAGTCTTAAGTTCTAATGTAATAAAATTGTTTATCCTGGGGAAGACAAATTTCTTGTCTTAGCAGTTAGAAGCAGCCCCTTGAATTTTTGTATAAATGCTTAACTGCGTGGAGGAAGGCGAGGAACACTGAGCCTTCCTAACCTCGGTGCAGGCTGGTCTTTAAGGGCCTGAATTAGTTTTGCAAGAAATGTGTTTCCTGAAGAGTTCTTGGCAAGCCAAGTGTGAAACTAGAATATGCCTGCATGTTACTGATGTGATTCAAATATGGTGTGAGGTTTTTCAAGAGGAATTTATGGTCTAATTCTGAATTACGTTATTATTCTTCAGTAAAGTAAGAAGGCACATGGAATGGTTGCCAGCTGAATAATTATTTTGGCAAAGGATTTAATATCAACATTTAGCAACTGAAGAGAGGAACATTTTGGAGCTGACAGTGGATCTAGAGAGGCTCGGATAAAGGTGATACACAAAGGTGGTAACCTCTGAAAGAGCTGAAGAAAAATCAGGTGAAAGCAGCAGCAGAATTAGTTCACGGGACCGAACAGACCTCAATTCTTACGTGCTTGGGAAGGAAGGTTTTCAGCGCGCTGTGTTTAGCCTGTGTCTGTTGTGTCCATGTAGAAGTGAAATCCCAGTGCAGTTCAGCTCTTTGTGCTTTTGTGGGGCGAGGCAGGAGACCCCCTCCTGGGTGCTCTGTACTGGCCGCCTCCCTCACCTGAAGGTGGTCAGGGTGCTCGGCAGCCAGCAGTAATTCCGATGCAGCGGCTCAACCCAGCGGGTCGTTTTGCAGAAAGAACAAAGGTGCTATTTCTGCGGGACCAGAGGGTGTCTCCTGCTTTACACCGCAAGGGGTGTAACGCGCAGCGGCTGTGATGCAGCTCCAAGTGCCCCGCGTCCAGCTCCCTGGGTGGGGGGGTCTCGGTGGCCAGCAGATGGGATGGTTGAGGGCACTGCTGTTGGATTTCTTCAGGAAATCAGCTGGTGTAATAATAGTGGTGCCGCTGATAATCTCGCCTGGTTTGTAACCACAAGCGAACGTTTAGTGAGGGTGGGCTCCGAAGCTCCCAGTGGTGGCTGTGGTTCTGCCTCGGTCCTCCGCAGAGCGTGCCTGCTGAGTGCAGCGACTTGAACCCACGGCATGTTTTTAGAACATCATTGCAAAACAAGATGTCAGTGCAACGAGGTGCCCAGGAAGTCGGTGGAAAGCAGCAGGATTGTTTTCTTAGTTGAAATATTTGAAGTGTAAGGTGGTTTTAAACACATCGAGATTTGAAGTAGTCTGGTTTTGGAGGCTGAGGTATCAGTTATTTTGTAAGCTTGTCTCCAGATTCGTTTTACTTCATAGCTAATCTGAAATTGTGCTTACAAATGAGCTAATTGGCCTTAACCGAGTGCTTAAAACCTACCAGCACGCTGTCACTGGACTTCTCCACTGTTTCTAAGTGGGCAGTAGCTGTCAGCGTTTCTCATTTGGAGTGCAGTTTTTTTTAGAATTCCACAAGACCTAATAGACTCAAGTTATTCGTGTGAAAGCTACCTGCATCTGCCTTTGATCCCTGGGAAGGAGACCTGAGTTCCCTTGAAGTTGGGTGGGATTTTTGGAATCCGTAAGCTTTTTAAGCTAGACCTTCAATATATGGGGGTCTGTATCCCTGTGCTAAATCTAAGTTTAATGGCCTGGAGAAAGGAGAGAAAAACAAACTCCACGTAGCTCGAATAGCTACAAATTCCGTAAATATTTTTCTACTCCAGTATCTGTCTTTTATGTTACATACTGGCAGAGATCTCATACAGTGTGTGATCTAACTGAAAGAGGGGCCAGGTTAACGGTAGAACTAGAAAGATTCTGTTGTCCTCATGACTCCTTTCAGACTTCTCTGCTGCACAGTCCTGGTGCCTGGTCGTTGTTCCATGTGCTTCAACATCTCCTGATAACTCTTGCCATGTCCTCCCTATTTTCTGCCTGGCTCAGCAGCTGACCCGGTTATCCGGGATGAATTGCCGGGTGAAGTGTAACAGTCCGTGCCTCGTGCCCTGTGAACTTTGCTAATCCTTTCCTAGTAGACGTAAAGGCTTGTTAACTCTTCATGCAAACCTGTCGCAGTGCAGGCAGATGATTTAAGGACAAGGCGTGTAGGTCCTCAAGAGCACAAACATACAAAAATCTTTTCACGGTGTTTTTTGAGGTTCTGTTCCTTTGAGGCTTCAGTCACCTGCTTGCTGCTGACTAATCTAAATGCATCTTAGCAATTTTTCAGTTAGATACCATCAAGCCACCAGAGGAAACTTGGGAAGAAGGCTAAGATTGAAAAGTAACTCAAATTTTGGAATATTGGAAAACTGATTTAAGCTTGGCTTGGTTTCAGCCGTGTGACCGTTGCCCGTTGGGTACCATCGCACCCATTCCCTGCAAGTTTTCTGTAGAAACAGCTGCCGGAGTGGTAACGATTGGCAAAAATACTGCATGGTCCGCAGGAATGTAGTGAAAACACAAATTCATCTGATCATTCCACCTTCCACAAATCGTCCTGTTCTTCATAAAGAAGAATTAAGATATATTAAAAACGACATGGCAGATGAATTTATGCAGGAAAAGTAGGCTCTGTTTGGTTGCCCAACGAGCCAGGCTGCATAATACCACACTTTGCGTTGGGGTGTACATGGATGGACTGATTGTTTCCCCAGGTTCTTAGAGCCGAATTTCTTTACTGATAGGAATTACGGTTAACACAGTATTTTCATGAAAATTCAATATTGAGCTCATCGTATTCCTCTTGATGAGGCTGGTGAATTTTAATTGCAGGCTGCAAATCTAACTCTGGACTTGTGAGTGAAATTAGATTTTTAAAAAGCCCTGAAGCACGAGAACAGCAGACAAGCAATTCTGTTAACAGGGCACAGAAAATCTTAGCATGGATTTATGCTTCCTGACATCTGCCTTTTGGGAAGTGTGGAACAGACTGAATCTGGTTTTTTGGTTGGTTGCTTTGTGTTGGGTTTTTGTATTTGGTGGTGTTTTAGGGGTTTTTTGGGGGGTTTGGGGTTGTTTTTTAAAGTTCTGGGAAGTAGTACCTATCAGGATGGCATGGTGGTCCATACAGATTTGTACACTGGATATTGGTTCCAGCAGAGAAAGATGTATTTGAATGTACAAATGTGTATCAAGGTTGACTTTTTTTTCTTGCTCTCATTTTTTTTTTTAATGTTGGAAAAACCTTTTTGAATTTAACTATTCAGATTTGGATCAACTCTTCTTTTTTGAGGTTTTTTGTTTGTTTGTTTAACAACTAACTCTAGAAATTAAGGAGCTGTCAACAAGTCCCAGGATTTCATCTAATAAAAGTACAGTATAATAGAACTGTTTCAGGTGGTAGCCAGGATTGAAACCCCTTCACCTGAAATGCAAGTTGTGTTGACAAAAAATTCCCGAAGAGTACAATAGATTGTAAAAACCAACCTTTGGTCTTTTTAATTTTCTGAAAAGACCTTAAAAATCAAGTAGTGTTTTGTCTTAAACTTCTGTTGCTGGCTGTAAATAGAGCAAACGTCTGTCCTTGCTAATCTGTCAGTCAGGGCTTTAGGGTAAGAGCTGAACTGGGCTTCATTTATGTAAGGAAATGACTTATCTACTTCGTGTTCCTCGGACGCTTCCTTGGAGTAAATACCTTGCAGAGGACAGCGCTGGTGTAGCCCATGCTGCTGCTGCAAAGCACAGGGCTGGCATTTGGGCGCTGTCAGACGCAGGCGGTACGTGGGGCAGCGGCGTCACTGGGGTCGGTAAGCGCGCGTTAGGTAGGCTTGTTCTGGACCGGTAGCATCTCACCTCTGCTGCTCCCTTCATGGTGAAGGGGCGTATGAATTACTGCTTTCCTGGGAGAAGAGGACATCCAATGGATTAGAAGTCAGGGCTGGAAGAGCAAGTTCCTCGAGAATCATAAGCACAGAGGAAGAAATATGGTATCAGACTTGTTTGTAGGCAGCAACCCTATAAAGAGGGAATGTGTTTTAAGCAAATTTAAATTAGAAGAGTTTAATTGCTTAGGAGAGCCACCTGAGAACAATAAATATGGAAGTTACTTTTCTAACCTCTTGCTCACAGTGTCCAGGACCCTTAAATGTTACTTGCAGGCAGAAGGCATTAAAAACTGGCAACGGTGTTCTCCTGCCTGTTACTGGGTGCTCAGGAGACCAGGGATGGCGTGTGGGGAGGGCTCATCTGGGTCTGTTGCAGCTCAGGTACTCAGGAGATTATCTGCAGTGTGCGACTTCCGTAGGAAACGTTTGCCTCTCCTTTCTTGGCAAGGAGAAGAGGTCAGAGAAGTGGGTGGGCAGCTGCGTTTGTGCTTTGCCCCCAGTCCTGGGTGTGGTGTCTCCAGCCAGATGTTCGACCGTGCGGGCTCTGCAGGAGTTGGGAGGGCTGGGTTGGTCAGGTTAGGGACCAGAACCCGTGGGAATATGAAAATGTAAATAAAAGAGCAATTGGTGCTCCTGTTCACAAAACAAATTGGGAAACGGCAGTTTCCTTACACTTTCCTGGTGTGCCCATAACCGCTCTGGGTCTTCTGTCAACCGGACGATTCCTGGTCCCGTCGTCGTGATTCCCCGATGGCAGGGGCTGTTTGTGTGGCAACACCTGGATGTCATTGATCCTCAGCTGTCATTTCATACTAAACAAGTCTTCTAAAAGCCGCCAAATCAGTTGCTTTAGGGGCTAGACTGGCTCCTTACCATTGCTAGGTTTAATTCTGTAGGAGGTTGGTTGTGTGGAAGATTAATTCTCCACCAAAAAGATGAACGAAGAAGGGGGGGGGGGGGGGGGGGGGGGGGAAGCTGCAGTAGTTACGATCTGGCCTGCAATTAGATTTTTAAGTCTTACTACTGCACTTGGCTATTTCAAAAGTGAAAGTATAAAGTAATCTTGTTCATAATTATTTCCTAAAACGGGCATAGTATTTTCAGGATATTGTGATACAGAAGAGATTCGGCTAACACAGGAAATTGCTACTTTTAAATACTTCCAATAGTTTATAATATTATATTACAGTGCTTACATATTCAAAGCTACCAACAGCGTCTTCTCCACCTCTGGTTTGAACTGGCTGTTCAGGTGTAGCAGATCTTTATTCCTACCCCTCATCCTCTTCCAGTATCCCCAACGTTACCGGTTGCAACTATTTTTCTGGAATGGAAAGGGTGATCTGGAACCTGGAAAGAGGTCCTGCTAACTAATTAGAAGCTGATTAAAGTAAATCTCTGCACCTCTCCTGGAACTTGAGAGCCCAGCTCTTCACTCACTGGTCTCCTGATGCCTGTCTTCACAAACTCTCCCAACTTTCCGCAGTTGTTCCCGGCCTGCCCGCCAGCCTCGGCTCTCCCACCTCTCCAGGCCTGGGTGCCGGGCTGTGCTCCTGCTCTTTGCTGTCTCTTGTGCCTGTAGAAGGGTTTTCCCATGGCAGGCTTGTGTTCTCCCAAGGCGGGACGTAACCGAGAGGGGTGATGCTGGTGCTATCTGGGGGCTCGTTGAACTGCAGCTTCTCTTTCCTACAGTGATGGAAGCTGTCCAGAGCTGCCAGGTCGTGGCAGTGCTTTGTGTTAGGATGGAAACAACCTCAGGAATGACATTAAACAGAGCAGTGCAAAGGGTTCCCATCTTCGTCGTGTCTTAAAGGCCGGGCTGATTGGCAGTTAGGGGACTAGAATGTTCCTGCTAGTTGGGCAGTGGAGCAGCTTAGTCCCCAAAGGCACTGACTGGCTTCTGTTAGTTTCTAACGAAGATACAGGCAAGCATTTCAGAGATTTTTGGTGAGTGCAAATATATTTTTCAAAAGTGGTCTGCAAAACTTACGTTGTAAGTCACACTTTTTAAAATGAAAGGATAACTCTATAAACCCCAGGTACCCCACAAAGCCAAATAACCAACGTGCAGCTTAGAGCAGGCTTGAGCTCAGTGCCCACCAGCCAGCACCAAGCAAGTTATTGCTAACTTGGGTCAAATTGTTTATTGTTTTCCAAGAAATTGTCAGACTCGCTTATGGTTCAGAGACAAAATAATAGTGGTGGCTGGAGTTCAGCTGGAGCTGCTGAGGGGTGCAAGGCAGCCCTGTAAGGTACCAGGCGGGAGAAGGAGCTGCCCGAAAGGGGCCTGCGGTGCTTGTGGGATGCTGGGGCTAAGGTGGTTGTTTCCTTTAACTTCAGATACGGTTTGCTTTCCCTCCGGGCACTCTGGTGAAGGTATGCAGCACTGGGCTGGTTCAACTCTATTTTAATAGTTGCTCTTTCTCTTTATAAGAGAAAGTTTTCTTCTAAGAGAAAATTCTTACATTAGTTTGCTTTTTCAGTTAGTTCCTCCAAAAATTCATTTCGGAGTGAGGTGTATGCGACTCCTGTGTTGACAGCAATGCAAAATGAAGTCACTTGTTAAGTGGTATTTTGGTGGAGGAAGGCCCAGAGAGAAATTATTGGTGTTTTAGGAAAGTTAATCCTTCCAGAGCTAGTGACTGGTCTGGGACTTCGTTCTTGCATCCAGATTTTCACTTCACTGTGTGATGTTTAGGTGACTTTATTAAGCCATGGCTTAAAGGGTACATAATTTTAATTCTTCTTTTAATTGTATGAGTCTGCTTTGTAAATATTCAAGTGTTGGTTTGGTTTTTTTTTAAAGCTACATAAATCACTATTTGGGTATAGCAAGTGAGTGTTAGTGCAGAAAATTACTTGATCAGGCTAAAACCTTCCACATTTTTAATTAAAGTTTCTTGCACTGAAGACATAATTAAAATTTCATCACTTGCTAGATTCCTGACCTGACTGGAGGCTTCAGAGGTCTGGCTCTCGGGAGGGCAGCCTTGGGGTGCTCGGAGGTAGTGGGCGCTCAGAGAAGCGCAGCCCTGCCTTGGCGTTCCTTGCTAGGCTCGTGTTAAGGTTATTTTTTAAGCCTTAATAGTGAGCGGAATTGTTAATTTGTTACTGGAGAGTGGGAGGCAAGCAAGCTGTTAATTATGTGTCAGAACTTCTAAAAAGTTGCTAAAGCTTCAAAATATATTTGTATACGTTAAGTCTGCACTGGCAGGTGGAATGGGATGGCGTTGGAGCAATAGCAGTTCCAGCTGCTGATCTGACTGGAGTTAGTCCTCTCTCCAGCGTAGGCTACTCTTGCTCGTACCCTTGCTGCTGAAGTTAGCCTCTGGAAAATAGTCTTAGCTTAATTGCTCTGCCTGCCAGCACAACTTTGGGAACTCAGTAAGTTATTTAAATTGCCTTGCTGCTCTTGCTGATTTCCCTCCCAGATGCGTTGCCCTGGGTGCCAGAAACCATAAAGGTTCTGTATTCTTTAAGACTGAAATAGCTGTGTTCAAAGGGATATTAGGATCAATATTGAAAACTCCAGCCATATGCTTTGCCTTTCCTGCCTTAACATGGCGTGCAGGGTTTGCCTTTCTGTGCTTTGGCAGATGTGCAGGGTTGGTTGTAAAGATTTTTTTTTTTCTTTTGTTTTTTGGTGGTTTTTTTTGGGGTGGGTGAGAGGGGAGGTTTGGGGTATCTTCAGCATGGCATTTTTTCAAACATTTTTCATGTGCTTAGGTGCATCCAAGCAGAAGTCAAGTTCCCTGCAGGTAGCAGATAAGGACCTACTGCCACCTTTTCACCCATACCAGCCTTTGGAATGCATAGTAGAAGAGACTGAAGGCAAGCTGAATGAACTTGGACAGAGAATTAGTGCTATTGAAAAAGCACAACTTAAATCATTGGAATTAATTCAAGGTGAACCTTTAAATAAAGATAAGATTGAAGAACTTAAAAAGAACAGAGAAGAACAAGTACAGAAGAAGAAGAAAATATTGAAGGAGCTGCAGAAGGTGGAAAGGCAGTTGCAGATGAAAACCCAACAGCAGTTTACCAAAGAATATTTGGAGACCAAAGGGCAGACAGACACAGCACTTCCCCTGCAGCAGCAGTGCCCACTCACAGGGGTCTTCCCAGAAGTGGGAGCCGATAAGGGTCTGCCAGAGGATAACTTTTCAGGGTTACCTCAGGTTGACACAATCTTGTCTAAAGATGATGAGCAACAAGAGTCTCCACCACCTGCTGAACAAATAGAGTTTGTCCCTATCCAGCCTTTGCCAGCACCGCAATGTCATTTTTCTGGTAATTTAGGTTATAATGGGACAGAGTCTCTTGAACTTCAGAAAGCATTAGGGAATCAGCAGAATGTAGGACAGCAGCAGCAAATTGCTGGGCAGGGGCTCTTAGTTCAAGAACCAGACGGATTAATGGTTGCCACTCCAGCACAGACGCTTACCGACACTCTTGATGACCTAATAGCAGGTGGGTTAAGAAATATACCTATTTTTGCATTACTTTGTGTGCTCAGTTTCCCTCTCTCTCTTTCCCTCCAAAAAGATCTTGGGGTTTTCCAGTTTGGGAATACTTGCTTAAGAATAAGTTCCTGATTAGTGCTATTAATCCTAATGGTGACTTCCAATTCTAACATGAGACTTTTAAATCTCTTTTTTTTTTTTTTTTTCCAAAGTGCAAAACTTCCTGTACTGGAGACCTGTTTTTAGCCCCTTTGGCCTCATCTTTTTCTGTTCTTCTTTAAAAAGCCCTGTCATGAGTGATGAGTAGTGCGTGCCCCTTAGGAAACCTGAAAGCATGACAGTTTTGTGTCTTCTGTGTAGGCTTCGGCGACTTTCTTCAGTGTAGCAGCCATCTCTAGAAAAAGCCAAATTATTATCACTTGTATGGGCAGATGTGTCCCTCTCCTTGCTGCTCGAGGCGTTGCTACGGTTTAACACAACCTGGAATCCGTGCGCAACCGCTCAGTTCTGTAATGGCCTGTGTTTTCAGAATCCCCTCTAAACCCTGGTTGTTGTACAGGAATATCTGCTTGTTAGATATACCAGATGGCAAAAATGTGTCCTGTTATCTGGATGAAAAGCAAAAATCCAAACATCCTTCCATTTGTTAATAACGATGAGAAGAGGAATGGAAGTTCCCACGCGTTGGGGTGTGTGAGTCCCCTTGCGGAAAAAGAGGTATCGTTTGGGTTGTCTTCATTTCATGGATTTGACTAGGACTGATGTTTGCTGCTGGAGGTATGTAGGATACAGCCAGTGTTGTTTGGTCTGCAGTTTTTTTATTCGGTGTTTTTTCAATGTTTCTTTGCACCTTGTGTCTGTCCCTCAGCCCATGCCCTTATTTTCTTGTCTTTCCCCCCTCCCGCTTCGTAGTCACTGCCCTGTCCTCTCAGTTCATTTCAGGGTTGTAGAAATGTGTGGTGAGACCTTTTGCCAGCCACTCCTCTGAACTTGTAGAATGGCAATTGCATCAAGCTCAAGTGACTTGAGACTACCCACAACTGCGTGACCTTCCATGGGAGCCATCGCTGGTGGAGTCGTGTGCTGTGTTGTACCAGCTCCCTCCAGCCATACAGCGTAATGCAAAGAAATCCTCTTGACTTTAGAGAATCAGTCTTAGCTCCCCCTTTTTGGGCACGGGGTGCCTCCCTCCCCCACTCTGCGGTGCTCTTCAGAGCGTTCAGCCAACATTAAAACAAAAATGCACTTGGATTATTCTTGATTTTTATTACTCAAGCTTCAGAACTGGAGTGTGTGAGGAGGAAAATTTGAATGGTTAATGCAAAACGTGATCAACAAGGGCTTAATTTTTGGAGTAGTTCCCATGGCTGGCAGTTTAACATACCTAGCACAAGACCACGGAGTGTATTCCCTCTCATGGTTAGCAGCTGCCTGTTACATCCAAAGTATTCAGTGCACCCAGAATGACGACCTGCAGCCAGCCACGTGCGGGAATTGTGCCGTTCGACAAAAGACTGCAGGCAACCAGAAAAACTTCATCTTAAAAATAATCTTAAAAACCTTGACTAGACATTGGTTCAATTGGAAACTGTTTACTGTTGCTGCTAAAGTAATTAAAGACATTTTTTGCTAAGAGATTTACTTATTTCAAAAATTGGTACAAACAGCATGCCCTCCTGCAGCTGTTGGAAACCGCATTTACGGAAGCGCAACTCAAGGAAACTTCAGCTGTCCAACGCCAGGGGCTCTGCGGAAATGTTGATGTTGCTCTATTAAAACATTTTCTTCTGAAATCCCTAAGTTTGTTTTACTTCCTCCTTCCGCCCCGCCAAAGGTCAGAAGAGAATGAGATGTTTTGCTCACTTTTTAAATCCAGGCTCTGTAAAAGTGACCCCTGTGTAAATTAGTCCCGTGCCATCTCAAATTTATGTACATTTAAAAACAAACTGTCAGCCTGCCTACTCATGCTCCAAACTCTTTGATCTGTACGTAAGATGCACTTGACCTGTTTCCACAAACTTGCCCATTAGTCCTTAATTTTGTAAAGAAATTTTGAGCAATAGAAACTGCTATGAGAACTGATTTTTACATGCATGCTACAGACACCAGCTAAAATTGCTAAGGGGCTTGTGCCGGGCGCGCGGGAGGTCTGCGCCTTAGGGCGGCGGCATCGGGCCCTTGGGCACGGCGATGGTGTGTCGCCTTGACGGCGGTACCACCGATGGAGCTGCCCTAATGCTGGCCAGTGACTCCTGGTTTGGAGGAGGTATGAACATTTTTCTTCCTTCTGAGTATTCCAGTTTGTATTGGGTATCCTTCAGAAGAACAGAGACGTTAAATCGGCTTTTTGCCCTCTGCACTGAAATCCTTTTTATTGCTGCTCTTGCCAGTGGCAAAGTTTTCAAAGCCTCAGCTGAGACGACTTGTAAGGGAGAACTTGCATTTCTACAGAGCCTCAAAGCTTTATTTTGCCGACTTAGTTGTGACAACACACATAAATGGAATGTTCATCTTGCTGCCGGTCTGCTGGCAAAATTTGTCAGCTGATAGGTGCTGAGGTGGTTGATGTCAAGGTGCAAAGCTCTGGAGGTCTTGCTGGCAGTCAGTCACCGGCAGACGTTTCTGCAAGTCCCCTCTTTCCTTCAGGTACACAGAAGTAATCGAGTCACCTTTGGGAAGTCAGGTAACACCTGAAAATGAAGCAGCTTTTTCCACTCCAGATGGTTTGGTTGTAATGGAGTTTATTTAGATGTGCTGAAGCAAAAACCTTGCAGCTCATCCTGTCTTCAAAGGTGTGACTTACCGCAGCCAAGATTTGGATGGGGTTTACAAAAGAGAGAGACTCTGTGCAGCTTAGAGTGGGAGAGCAATAAATTATTTTGGATCGCATCTCCAATAGAAGAGGGCGTTTTGGGTTTAATGTTCATTACTTGGTACACATTTGGTTTCTTGAAGCATCTTGTCTTGCATGGTTGGAGTTTCACTTGGCTCACGATATGCATTTACCGTAGTAGATTTCTTAGTTGGCAGTAATGTGAATCGAGGCTTTTTTGCTGTTTTAGGGTATTCAAGATGAGGAACTTCCTTTTTTGCTGTTTTTTGTTGCTAGGTTTTGTCTCTAGTTGGAATATTTTTATTCCTGTTTGTTCTACTTGGCTGGTGTTTTTAGTCAGGAGGTGGCATCTCTGTGTGCTTCTGTCTGACTCCCCTCCTGTGAGCTCCTGTTTCTGTACTGAAATTCCAAACGTGTTTTGAGAGACTTCATTAACTGTAACTTGGTTCTGAAATCCTGGTTGTGGTCAGTTATACAGAATCATGATGTTTTAAGGTAATGATTTGGAAGGCGACACACGAGTTACTGTACTTGGGGTTGCTGCTTTGAGTAAAACTGGTTACTGGGATAATCTGGAGTTGAGAAATGGTGACTCCTAAAATGAGTTACCAATGTGCCAAAGCCTCCGTGTAGTAACACGTCACCGAGAAGCTGCCTGGATAAGCTGAAAGACTGCTCGGTCATGCAAAAGGATTGTTTTCTTTGTCCTGGAAATCCCAGTTCCTTTGAGGAAAGGGGAACTGAAATCCAAGTCCAGTATTCCCAAACGTTCATGCTTGCGGCATGGCAACATTTAGGTGGATGTGGTTTCAGGCTACAGCTGCAACCTCATCCAGAGCTGCTTGCTCGAGGTTCTACTGATGCCTCCAGAGCTGTACTTAAATAAAATACCGGGTTCTTGCTTCCATTTGTTTTACTCATGCTTCCTGGGATATTTTTTCGTAACTCTGGAAGAGTGTCATCCATGTCTTTGGAGACCTGTCCTCGACTTCACACTGATTCAAGGAAAGTCCCTTTGGAAAGTTGCAAGCCCTTTTTAAAATGTGGGGAACCTGGATCTTGTCATGTGTAGAATAATTCTTTTTTAATACAAGTCTTTTGAATGTTGAAATCTATGGAAACATCCAAGACCTATGTCACAAGATAGGTATTTTGTAAAGATCTGAGGTGCACATTGTGGTAATGGCTTTTTATTTGGATTTTTTAGTCAACGCCCGGCTATCGGTGTGTTTATCGGTACCCTTCCTGGTGAAAGACAAAATACCTGTTCAGCAGGAAGCAGCCTGCATGTTGCAAAGTTTTTTCCTTTGTCCTCTCGGGGTGAAAGCCACACGTTTCTCCAGTCCGTTACAGTCCTGCGGCGCGGCATGGAGATGCTGAAGGTGGCCGTCCCCCCGGCTGGCTGGGTGCCCTCCAGCTTGCCTTTCCCCTTGGCGTCACGGGCAGCGCCAGTCCTGCTCTCTACGCGGTCGTTCCTGCATTAATGCCAATTAATGACATGAAGGTCTGGAGTGGGTATGGTGGTATTGCTGCTCCAGGAGACGGCACGTTAGCCTCTGGGGCTGTGAGTGTGACCTGCTGAAGGCTTGTGATCAGCAAGATGTCCTCAGCTCCCCTGGGGCCAGCGTCAGACAAACGGGGCCATCCCTGAGAGAGGTGGCTCTCCTGTTGGGTCCTGTCGGTGGGATCACCTTGTCTCCCTGGATGGGGTCACAGGAGCAGTAGCTGTCCCACCTCCTGTGATCGAGGTTGGTAATCCAGAAACGGACCTGGGGAAATAGGAGTTAACTCCAATTTCATAGCAATGTATGCGAAGGGATGTTGGAACCACTGTTGCAAGGTCATCTTTGAGTTAAAATTCTGTATGCTGTTGTGTAACTTCAGCTGAGCTAAACCAGCCCCGTGGAAGTGGAGGCAGGAGTTCTCAAATGTGTTTTGCTCCACAGAGCATGACTTGCATTGATGCTCCATTGGGCCAGCCAGCCTAAGGAAAGAGAGCATTATACCTCAAAAAATCCTGCAGTTTTGTAAACTCAGTCGTTAAAGAGGGGATGATTAATCAGTGGGTGGTGGTAGAGTTGATTTTAAACAAGAGTTTGGGGTATCGGTACAGGGTTTATCTGCATTTCTACTGCCTTTGGTGTTCTCTCACCTTTGACATCGTTGTTACTGTGCACGTGAAGTGCTTAGCGCACACTCATGTTTCTAACACATGATGAAAATCTAAAGTATGCCAGAAATACTTGGACATTTTCAGTCATGGTTGTG
Source organism: Butorides virescens (assembly GCA_017310255.1). Classification (NCBI taxonomy): domain Eukaryota; kingdom Metazoa; phylum Chordata; class Aves; order Pelecaniformes; family Ardeidae; genus Butorides; species Butorides virescens. Next base: position 83,668 of record JADKXX010009113.1, read on the forward strand.
AAATGTGGCGAATTTGTGGAACCTGTAACAGCAACACTGAATATATTACATTAAGTACCCCTAAAGTGGCTCGAGTGGAGTCCCTGTGCGCACTCCCACTTGGTATGCGCAGCACGTGCCCGTGGTGGTGGGTGCATCTACAGCTGCAGGACCTGACAGTGCTCAGCCAGAGTCTTTCAGGAGGAAGGACCGGTTTGATTTTATGTGAGTCCGTAACAGGGTGATTTGGTGTCTTTTATTTTGGAAGGAATAACTTTTACAAGTCCTATCGGTACCTTGCGCTTCAGTGCGTTGACCAAGAAAACAATTGTATTGCGTTAATTGACGCTCGTCTGCTGCTGTAAGTGCTAACCCATAGTAAGCAGATGAAGCGTGGGAGGTTTTGTATTTGAAAATGTTAATACAAACCTGGTTTGCTTGTGAGGGTTGTAACGTGAAGCAAGAGTCAACCCTGAATTCAGATACAATATTTTGTTGCTTAAATGTGGTACCCAAATGCTAATGCCGGCCTTTGCCTAGTGCCAAGGAAAATGCTTTAATTTAAAAAATAGTTGCAAACGTCTGCCTCCCAAAATGTCAGTGACAACCCCCCGTGTCTCCAGAAGCCAACGGAAGTGATCCATCTGAGCTTGCTCCAGTCTGTGGTTCCTGTGTGCGGCCCCGGTAGTGGTCACGTTGGGGATTTTTCTAGGGCTTCTCAGTTTTCCTACGAGCAACTGCTGGTGTGTAATTTGTCAGTGGAATCGGGAGGGCTGAGATGGGAAGGGTTTGTCAAAGTTTCTCTAAGCCGTACGCAGGTCTGCCTTCATCCTTCACCTTCTCTTGATGCTTGAAATACTCAGGCAAAAGCAAAATGCTGCTGCTTCTTTCTTACCTGGGGCTGTTGGTGTTTCCCATCAGTCGCTCATTCCAGGAATGCTACAGGATGCTGTGTGGTTCGGCGTAGTTAAAGCCAACCAGATGTTCTGCCTACTGCGGCTGCACGGTGCAGAAACTTGGCAACCCAGCAGGGGCAACGCTGTCAAACCCAGCGGCCACGCTGGCGTGGCTTATGGTCGCTGAAGTGTGCTCGGGCTGGTGCCCAGGCGGGTCAGACCCTCCGGTCCGGCGTCGCAGCCTTGGGCTCCCCTGGGCTCCCCTTGGACTCCCGTTTGGTTACAGAGGCAAACAGAGGTCTTGGCCCCGCCATAGGCATGTGCAGGGATATTTCTCTGCCTGTTCTGGTAAGGCTTCATTTAAAACTAGTTGAATAGAATCTGATTCTCAATTTTCATTTTTTTAAAAAAAGAATAATTTTTTTTTTTTTAAAAAGAAGATCCGGTTGCATTCCTGCGTCCCTGAGATGCACTAGGACGGAAATCTCCTACAGGCTGTGGATTGCTCAAAACACATTTCAGGGAGCACAGACAGTTTTCAGCTTCCTTATTTTTGTGACTGCCCCCTCCTGTCTGCTTCTCTTCCACCCTTCCTGGGTTGTTTTAACTCTGAGACCCAATTAACGGTGTAAGTTGCCGTCAGTCATCTTGCTTTGAAAACCTTCTCTGGAGACCAGGCGTGCACCAACCTTTACGTGAAGAACGCCTGAACTCCGGAATGAGACGCTGTTGCTGAACGTTAGGTTTGTGTTTTAGTGGTAAATTATTTGCCTGCTTAGACTGAGCCTATGATTGAACTCTAACAGCCAAGGCTACAGTTTGAAAAGGATAACTAATAATCTTCATAATTTATACTTGTAATGCATACAGACTAATTCATCAAATTATTTTCTAACTTAATACAGTTTGCAGATGACACTTACAGTGTTTAACTGCCGGAAAGCTTCTTTGCACAAGACACAGACTTGTTTGGCTTTAGGAACGCTTGATTTGTTTCCCCCCCATTACTGTTTTTATATTAGACCGTGGCAGTTTTATGGGACTAAATGTTTTTCATCTAACATGTGACATTCCCAAGAGTGGATTAATAACACGGTGTTACTTTTCAGCTGTGAATAGCAGAGTGCCCAGCGGCCCCGCCAGCTCCTCGCACACTACCGAATCCCCTACGCCTGAGCCTTGCTCACAGGCATCGAGCAGCGTGCCCTCGCAGTCCGTGCTCCCCATGTACCCTTCCGTTGACATCGATGCACACGTGAGTCATTGCAATTGATTCTGAGTGGATTTGCTTTCTGAAAGAAAACAAAAATTAATCTGGTACTTTCTTAAAAATGTTAAAAGTTCTCTTGGAGTGTTTCTAATTTCTGAATATCTGCTTCTTTTTCTTCCCAACCATGAAGACTGAAAGTAATCACGACACTGCTCTGACCCTTGCCTGCGCGGGTGGTCATGAAGAACTTGTATCTGTACTGATAGCACGTGGTGCCAATATTGAACACAGAGACAAGAAGGGTAAGCTGAAACAGTAAAGCAGTTTGACAACTTGAAACAGTGAATTTCAAATTGGGATTTGGGTTTCTTTGCTTCAGAAAATGACCAAAGCTTGCAAAAATCCAGAATTGCATTCTTGGCCTTCATGTAGAAACACCGGCCTTGTGAAGCCACTGCGTGCCTTCCTGCCTGTCTGTTTGGAAGGAAGCGCATCCGAGCGGTATCCTAAGCAGATTTGCGAAATGTGAAGCACTTTTGTTCTTACTGTTCACCCTCTACAAAAGGCCTTAGCGTACTAGACAGGGTGGCTAACGGGGGTAAACATCAAATCTCGGCTGACAAAGCTGATGGGGAGTGGGTGCCAGGTTGTGCACCGTATTGTTCCCAACAACAGAGCTCAGCAAGATCTCAAATCTGTCAGAGCTGAGAGGGCAAACCCAACCATGCCTCTCTCCTTGGAACTCACACTGACTCCTGGAAGCAAGTAACATGCACGGTGCAGATGTGTTCCCTTGTTGGCATTAAGTGGCAAGCTGTGACTTCTCTAAAGAGAGGAGTTGGTCGGAACTTAATCCAAGCTCATCAGTGCAAGCGCTGTTTAGATTTCTTTTGGGGAACCTTTAATTCTCTTTGGCTGGACTCAGAGCCTGGATTTGTCAGGGTCAGAAGAGGGCTAGGAAAGGGTCTGAGATCCTGGCCTATCCTGAGAAACTCCCAGTTTGAGGAAGGCATGCCTGACCAACAGAAGTCATCGTGGATTATCCCTTTTGTGTATTTCTGCTCCTCAGTAATACTTCTGAGATTCTCAAAGTTGCTTCTAACACGATCTCTTGTTCCTAGGTTTTACGCCATTGATTCTGGCTGCAACTGCCGGACATGTTGGTGTAGTGGAAATTCTTCTAGACAAAGGCGGAGATATAGAAGCACAGTCTGAGCGCACAAAGGATACTCCGCTTTCGCTGGCATGCTCCGGTGGACGCCAAGAGGTACAGGCATATTTCTCCTCTGTGGGTTTGAATTGGTTTTTATAGATACTTTCTTGTACAGTGGTGCTTTGGTTGATGGAATAATAAACCATCCTTTTTCTGGAAGGTTTTTAACCTGTATAAGTGTAGCTAAATTAAGCATTTTTCTTCTTCCAAGAGGAAAAAGGATTTATTCTTTTCTCCCTTGGCTGTCCCAGTTTTGTTAGCTAATGGTTGTTGTAACTTGTGGTCATTCTTCTGTTGATGTGTCCTTGCAAGAGAAGTACTTTTGTGAGGGAGGTAGAGCTGTTCAATGAACAACTTTATTCACTGAACACTTCCCTTACGCATCCTCCCTGCTCTCAAAACTGAAACAGCTGCTGCAGGCACGCAAGGACAGAAACTGGAATTCTGTGTTGGCAGTACGTGGTCTTAGCGGTACTGTGCAGGGCTGATAGGTGCAGGTGCAATGCAGGGCACGTACTGGTCTTGTAAGGTGCTTTCAGTTTTCTCTCAGGTTGTTGGGGGCTTTTTTTTTATCCAAATAAGCTTTGTTAAATCCTTCCTACTTTAGTCACGGGCATACTAGCATAGAAGATGGCATGGGGATGGCAAAAAGCTCTGTGCCAGATACAGGAGTGGTAAGTTTGGAACATGTGAGAATTAAAACAGTTGGCCAAAATTAGAACATTTCCACTTTGACTTTTGAATTGCAGATCTTTAACTGTAAAAGTGCTGCTCACAAATAAAAGGAGGGGTCAGCATGACCTGTGGTAGCATTGCTTACTGAACTGCTTAAGTCTTTCATTCTTCCTCTTTATTTTCCTTATGCCAGAATCTACCTCTTATGTTTCTGGCTTAGCAACTTGTGAGGCAGCCTTTTTTCTGGCTTATTTGAAAATCACCTTGCCTATGTTAGTAGTAAAATGAAGCCCACTAAAGTGCAGTACATCACGAGGAATGTTTTCATTTTCCCCCTTTTTATTTCTGTTACACAGCTTCTGGTAGAGGAGAGAAGTCCTTCCTCATGCTTCTTCCGTTAACATCAGTTGGCCTGATTTTTACCATGTGTTTTGTGGGAAAGACCATGTAATACAGATGGTCAGACTTGGCTCAAGTGTCATTTGGATGAAAGTTGTGGGAGTTTCTGAAAGAGACGCTCAAACCGTGTGAGACATTCTGGGAGTGGGATAGATCCCTTGTTTGCAAACTTAAGATTCACAGGAAGAGCTTCACTTTAAAGCCTTGCATTTTTGATTAGGTAAAATAAATCTTTCTGGAAGACAAGCGCTGCCCTGCTGCAGCCCACGCAGATGAGCTGATGTATTCATCAGTTGCTAAGTCTGTACAGCACATATGTAAAAGTAAAGCAAGAGAGGATGGAGCTTTTCCTGTAGAACCCTGCCTATTGACAATGGAAACGGGTAGCATATGGGAAGCTCTGCCCATGTGGTAACATCCCTTCACTTCCCGGGTAATAGGGAAGGCCACTGTATGCCTTTTAATATGCACGCTGTCTTTTCAGGTTGTTGATTTGCTGTTGGCCCGGGGAGCAAATAAAGAACATAGGAATGTGTCTGATTATACGCCGTTGAGCCTTGCTGCATCTGGTGGCTATGTTAATATCATCAAGATTCTCCTCAACGCTGGGGCAGAGATAAATTCAAGGTAATGTGCTGCGCCCGCCGGCTGAGCGGCAGGGTAGCGCAGGCACGCCGCTGTTGGCTGCCTGCGGGGGCGCAGGCTGGAATCTCCAGTGCTTTCAGACCTCTTTGCTGCCTTTCCATGCTGATGCTGTCCTTTATGTCCATGTTATCTTAGTGCTTTTAAATTGCCTTTATCACAAACTTCACCTCCCTTACACCTGAACTTTAAGGGATTATTGTCGTTTGCAAGCCTGTTCCTTCCCTTTCCCTTTTCCACTATTCTGGGATCTAGAAGTCAAACTATTTCCAACAGAACCAGGTAAAGGAACCAGCCAAAGCAGTTAGGGCAGCTCCGTGTGTTTGTTTGAAGATGTCTTTTTCAGTAAGAGGAACAAATTTACACAGCCAAGTCTCTCAAGCCTTCTCTTTGCTCATTTTAAGAAAACTTACATATATTCTGTCACTAGAGACTGCTACAGCTGCAGCTGTGCTAGAAGCATGTTTTATCTGAATGAATCAGATGCAGCCTTGATTTTTAGTATATGTAGTTCAAGGCTTCAGCCATCTGAACATCTAAAGGCCGAAATGTATTTTCCTTGTTTATAAATTGCAATTGTCTCTCGCATGTAGTTACTCCGATGGTTTCTCCTAATCAATTAAAAAATGCTGGTATTTTAGGTTAGTGTCTGTATGTATTCCTTTCTGGCTTCCAACAAAGCATTTTGTTCCTCTTGGATACACTTGGGCTTCCCAGAGCATTCCTCTAGTTCTGGGAACTGCAGTTTGTTTCTTTCCCTCTAGGACTGGCAGTAAGCTGGGCATTTCTCCTCTGATGCTGGCTGCTATGAATGGCCACGTACCTGCCGTGAAACTGCTGCTCGATATGGGTTCTGATATTAACGCCCAAATTGAGACCAACCGCAATACAGCGCTCACCCTGGCCTGTTTCCAAGGCCGAGCAGAGGTGGTCAGTCTGCTTTTGGACAGGAAGGCCAATGTCGAGCACAGGGCGAAGGTAAGTGTGTGAATCGCCTTGGCTTACGGCTTGTGTCTAACAGGAGATTTCCCTGAGTTGTCAGGTTTCTTCAGATTTTCCTCTTGCTTTAAGCCTCTCTGGGCTCAGAGGACTTATTAAATCAGAGGACTTAATAAATGTTCTGAAGTAAGTTTGTTTTTTTTTAAAAATAAAGCATCAGTGATGAATTTTTTTCATTAGGGAAAAGCTGACCGGTCCCTCTGAGTTCATAACGGAACTTAGATTGGCCCTTGTTCCATAGCACTGAGAAACTCCCAGGTTTAAGCTTGCCGTGGTACTCATTAGCAGAACAGAGATACATGTATTTTTACATATGAGTGAAGTCCAGGCAGGAAGAGAATGGTGTTGCTTATGGTGATTCTCATATAGAACAGATATCTTGTCCACAACAGAAGTAGTGCAGTCAGACTTTGTAAAGCTGTTACGTTTCTGTAGAAACCACGGCTTCAGTACTGTGACTGTCTGTGCCTCTGAAATGCTCCACAGGTCCCATCCTTTGGTGCTCTGGGACAGCTTTGTCTCCTGCCATAAAGCAAGCTTAAAGCTTGTGTAGACAGCCAGACTGATTTCCCCAGCACAAAGGAATTTTTGGTAACTCCTAAGGCTGCTGAAATAATTGCTGTGTCTGTCTACCCCGCCTGCTTCTGGAATGACTGTGGCTGGAGAAAAGGGGATGTGGATAAAAGCCAGCTCTCAAATGGTCAGTTGGGCATGTTAGCAGCTGGTATAAGTTTGGTTAACAGTCTAGCCTGGCAACTAAGTTGGGCCAAGACCAGTCTTAGCGCTCAGGAAGGCTTGAGAAAGCTATAAAGCCAGTTTTGAGCATTTCTGTAGAAACACTTGTGTCTTCATTTGGATCTGTTCTAACCTCTGGTTTAGAGATCCTGCTGTAAACTTTGTTTTTGCTGTTGAGACAGGTATCTGGTGGTACTTAGTCAACAGTTTGCCTGGGTTTGTATAAACCAAAGCCCAAGAGTATTTGGCTTTGGGGTTTCTTTGTTTTGTTTTGTATGGATGTGTTTTGGTTTGGTTTTTGGGGGTTTTTTGGGGGGTGGGTTGAATAGAGACTGTTTGAAGTTAGGTTCCTAAACTAAACGTAAGCAGCTAAATAAAAAATCTGATTTGCCTGTGTAGAAATCATTTATGTCTTATCCAAACAACATTGTACAAGTTTCACACTGTGTAACTGGTTCCCTTTGCACAGACGGGTCTCACACCCCTGATGGAAGCCGCTTCAGGAGGATATGCAGAGGTTGGAAGGGTTCTCCTTGACAAAGGAGCAGATGTTAATGCTCCACCCGTGCCTTCCTCAAGAGATACAGCTTTAACAATTGCAGCAGATAAAGGTCACTACAAGTTCTGTGAGCTCCTGATTAATCGGTAAGTTATTTCTCATTAGCAGCACGTTTGTTCTGTAGCTGCATTCCTCTCTGGCAGGGGTGCCCTTGTTTACATTGCCTCATGCATCTGAGAGCAAGGGGAATGGGAAGCTTTGGAAGTAGGATGTTGTATCTGTTCCCTACTCTCCAGTGTTATCCTGGAGTATCCAGCTACTCCGGTATTAATTAAGCTAAGCAGGCAGCTGGGACCAGGAGTAAGCAAACAGTGGCTGGCTTGGCAGCTCTGTTGGCTGTGTATTAATCCAGCAATTCCCATATGAGCATTTCCCCACTGTCACTTGGGGGGCAAAGCCTGGTAGTAGCTCTTGAGCTCTTCAAGCATAACCCTGTGCGCCCCTAAAATCCCAAGGGGCTGCTTTGTCCTATAGGTACTCGCCACCGTGATATTTGAAGGACCTGTCGTTGCTAGTTGCATGGCTGTGGTGCAGTAGGCTACGTGAGGTGTTTCTGTAGGGGAGGTTTAAATAATCCCCGTGTCACTCCATTGCACCTTAAACAGCAGACTTCAGGGACAGGGTTTCTCTATCCAGCCACTGGATTCCAGTAATTAAAGCTATATATCCAATTGTACTCTCATCTTTCATGGCCTTACTTCCACGTTTACTCATACCTCATTTCACTCGACTGCTCTTGTACTTCTTTAGAGGAGCACACATTGATGTTCGCAACAAGAAAGGAAACACGCCTCTGTGGCTGGCAGCTAACGGTGGTCACTACGACGTGGTTCAGTTGCTTGTGCAAGCAGGAGCAGATGTGGATGCTGCAGATAATCGGAAAATTACACCTCTTATGTCAGCGTTTCGCAAGGTAGGAGACCAACTTAAGCTTATGTTTCAGTGCTAACTGTTTTCAAAATAGTTTCTCATTTGGTCTTAAATCTGAATGCTTGGTCTTGGGAGAATCAAATATAGCACAGCAAAATTCCTATTTTGATAAAATGCCTGCTTTAAAGTAATCATAGTCTGTGTACTTCACACAGATCTGAATTTTGAGAGGTGAAAAACCTTGTTCCGTAAGCCATGTGAACTTTGTTATTTCCAGTTACACACTGTCCAAAAACTTCCACTGTCTGTGATTTCACTGCTTTGAGATTGCTGTAGTCCCCTCCAGGTGGCTGCAGATCACACTGCTTGTTTCGGTCCTGCTTTCAAGATGAACAAACCAGGGGCCTGTCCTGATCCATTTGCGTTTCCCCTGTTCCCTTCCTGACGTGTTGTTGAGTGGGACCCTGCGTAGCCGGCTCTTTTGTCACCACCTCTTCTTGGCAGGAAGAACGTTGCTTTTGATGGTTTTGTTAGTTATGTTGGATGCAAGGAGCGTAGCTATGCCAGAAGAATTTATCAACTGTAGCTGCTTCGCCTCTAACAAAATATCAAATAAGTGCAGGACTCCTTTGACAAACAGCACTGAAGAGCATGCCACTGCCTTCCCTCTGCTGCTTTCGGGTCACTTCAGAGACAACGGCTGGCTGCTGTCAGTGTGGTTGCAGACTGTGCCCCATCGGGGAGCGGAGCCAGCGGCAGAGGAGTGTGTCTGCCGGGATAACGTTCGGGAGGCTCAGTCCCTGCTCAGACCTGCCTCGTAACTGAGCAGTCTAGGCTGGCTCTGCGGTGAGGTCAGGTCTAAAGGGGGTCGTCTTGGCTGTTACTAAAAACGTGAACAGCTGCCTCTGCCCTCGGGCCTGGTTTGGTCCTTGTACTTTAAAATAAAAAACTACTTGTCAGAGAGCTTGTCCTGGCCACCATGATGTGGAGCTGCAGCGTGCTGCCAATACTGAGCAAACAGGAGCTGCCTGTCTTCCCGAACAGCAGTTTTAGTCTTTTGCATTGGACTAAGAGATATCAAAGTTGTATTTTGATGGCAAACGTTGACAATTGTATACAAGAGATTAGAATTTTCTTTGCTGTTCTAGGGGCATGTGAAAGTCGTTCAGTTCCTGGTGAAGGAAGTTAACCAGTTCCCTTCGGACATTGAGTGCATGCGATACATAGCGACGATAACTGACAAGGTGAGTTTAACTTCAGGAAAAGACCCTGTTCCTTATTTTCAGTGAAAATATACATGAGAAATTCTTAAATACTCAAAAACTGAACATAGGTGTGTGCTGATGTATGTGTGATTTGGGGGTGTGTGCATGTCTGCTTTTCAATACAGAACTTAAATCAGTGTTCAGAGTCCTGTTGAAGTGGTTTGTATGTTTATGAATGCAGGGAAGCTAATCTCCCGCTTGCAGAGCAAGCCTGGCTCCTCAATTTTAGTTCATTACGGAGGTAGTAAGACAGGTTTGCTTTCCAGGACCTGTTGAAAAAGTGTCACCAGTGTGTGGAGACGATTGTGAAAGCTAAAGACCAGCAGGCTGCAGAAGCAAATAAGAATGCAACTATCTTGCTGAAGGAGCTAGACCTGGAAAAAGTGAGTAGAGAATTGCGGTCATGTAGCACAACGGTTTGAACTGGGTATTAATCCATAGGCTGTATTTCCTGTTCTCATGCCGAGGCTGCGTGTGCTTGCCATCCTCTAACGTACAAGCAAAGTGTACGCCAAGGGTGGCAAATTAGAACTGATTTCTGCTTCAGCCCTTAGGAAAGCTCGGCGATGGCAGTGGTTACCTTGGGTAATAGCGCGCTCGTGTTACTTCAGCGCAGATGACGTGGGAATAAGGGAGGCCTTCCGCCTGGGCGGTGCGATAGGTGGTCTGTGCACACTGTAAGGTGTAGTCCATGAGCATTTTATGGGCTTCTACCCTGTTACAAAGGAGGGCCTGCAAGCCGCCCGAGGAGCTCTATGGACCTGAGCAGACAGTGGGGAAAACCAGCGTCTGCCTGGCTGAGAATACTGCGAAGCGTCCCAGAGTAATGCAGACACTTCAGCGTGCTCTCTAGGGGGCTCTCTTAATGGGGGCCCTTTATGATTTTTGACAAACAAGTTCCATTTATTAAATTCTCCAGGCTGTTAAACACCTATCAGTTGCTGTGCAAAGCTACAGTATAGCACAGCTGACTGAGTCCATAGATTAAAAAAGTGGTGAAACTGATAGCAGTCTTTTCTATAAAATACTCTGGGAGATCTTTTTGAGTCAGAGATGTGAACATTGCTGGAAAACATTGATGAGGTTGTTAAATGTCTTCTGAGAAAGGACTGAGATGATAGATTTAGCAGTAAAATTACGTTTTTATAATAGCTCTGTTTTGGTTGTTGTTTCGTGTCATTCCTTAGAAGTTTTGGGACCAACTCATCCTGTTGTTCTGTAAGGTCTAATGTGACAAAATCATTCCAGTTCATCGTGCTCTCTCCTTTCTCCCTCCCCTCAGATTTCTAGGGAAGGTCTGAATTACAGGTATAACTTGAGTCTGTGTGCAAGTGTTTAAACGTGGATCCTTTTCTCCACAGTCGAGAGAGGAGAGCAGAAAACAAGCTCTTGCAGCCAAACGGGAGAAAAGAAAAGAAAAGAGAAAGAAGAAGAAAGAGGAACAAAAAAGAAAACAAGAAGAGGATGAAGAAAACAAGCCTAAAGAAACTCTGGAACTGCAAGAAGATGATGATGAAGAAGAAAATGACGATGAAGGTAAGGAACAAGTGCTTCTATGAACAGTGTAGTTGGGGAGGGCCTTTTTTAACCATCTGGGTGAGTGAGTCTGAAAGCTGGTTCCTCTGGTCCTGTGACGCTGTTGCATAGCTCCTGTCCTGGTTCTTCCCTCTGCAGTCAGAGTTCCTGGCAAAACTCCATTGTTCCTTTCCCTTCCCTTCCCTCCTTCCCCTCCCCCTTGTTCCCAGAAGTCTTTCACTCTTGGAGAATTTACAGCTGAATGTGGTGCAAATGGTCTGACAGCTCAGCAAGGAGCCTGATTTCAGCTGTAGCTTCTTCAGTCAGGGCACTGATTGCTGTATCTTGTGGGTTTTGATTGTGTACCAACTGTTCTTTCAGTGGAGCAAGAAGTTCCTATAGAGCCTCCTAGTGCAACTACTACAACTACAATTGGAATTTCTGCAACTTCAACTACTTTCACAAATGCCTTTGGGAAGAAGAGAGCTAATGTGGTGACTACCCCCAGCACAAATAGAAAAAATAAGAAAAATAAAACAAAAGAGACTCCTCAGAATATGCAGATAATTTTGCCGGATCAGCATATATCTCTAGCACAGCAAAAAGCAGATAAAAATAAAATAAACGGAGAGCCAAGAGGTGGCGGTGCAAGTGGGAATAGCGATTCAGATAACTTGGATAGCACGGATTGCAATAGTGAAAGTAGCAGTGGAGGTAAAAGCCAGGAGTTGAACTTCACAATGGATACAAACTCCTCTGAGCGGCGCTACGCCTCGTTGCTCATCCCTTCTCAGGAAGAAAAAACGAGCACCTCTGCTTCAAAAACACCAACGAGGTGAGACTGCTGTACCGCTTCCCAGTTCTTCTGCGGGGTTTTATCTATGCCAGTATAAACTTTCTGTAGCTTAAGCCTTACACCAGCTGGTACATTCCCAAAGTCTTGAGAGACTGAGTTTGCTTTATTTGCATGGCTGTTGAATAATCCTGTCAAGGTTGTTGAACGCAACCTCTTCAGAATGGTAAAGATAAGATTTTTTTGGCATTGCTGGCTGGTTTGTAATACTACATTAGCAAAGCAGCCAGTTTTCTCTCAGCCCTGTCTAAGCATCCATGTTTCATTGTCAGCTTTATTAAATAGCTTTTAAAGTGCATATGCTGGCAATTTAAAAAGGAAGTAGCAGCTTTCCCTGTAACCTATTTACAGAAGTGGCTTCATTACCTTTTGTTTTATGGTTTCATCATTAACTCACTTGAATTGCAATTTCTTTGTTTTAAGGAGGGAAGAAGTTGATGACTCTGAGCATTTCACCTGCCAGGTTGATGGCCAGTTTGATTTAGCCTTGTCGAGCCAGAGGTGAGAGCCAAAAGAACGCAGTGAATGTACAGGGGCCCTGTGGATGGTTTGGAAGCTTGTTCAGTTGCCAGGGAATGAGCTAATAACTTCTGTACCACTGGTTTCTGAACAGGGCATTGGTTTGAATCAAAAAGCTTAGATCCCATCTGAATCTGCAGTCTGCTTATTTTTACACATAAGTAGCATGAGCCTGATCCTCCTTTGCTTGCTTTTTCCTTTTCCTGCACTAAGGGAGAGGGTCGATCTCCAGGGCACCTGGCTGACTGAGAACCCAGCTTCAGTAAGAATGCAAACGTGGGATCAGAAGGGGCAGCAAGTGAGAGGGTGTGCCAGGCTGATCGAGGCGCTTGTCTGGCAGTGGGGAGAGTCGGGATTGGTTTTCCTTTTTTTTTTTTTTTTTTTTTTTTCTTCCCCCCCCCAATATTAAAGTTAGGTGCAGAATTGAGTGGATTTGTCAGCCCTTGTGGTTAGGGTGTGAGTGTGTTTTGGATTACCCTTAGGAATGTTAGAAATTGGATTTTGTCTATGTTCTGGTTTATGAACATAAATTGTTTCTGCCTTGGACCTCTTGTCCAAGGTCTCCTACAAAAGCCTTGGAATCCTGTGCAATTCCCTACAAGAGGAGTAACTAAATGCATATGTCTAACTCCTTGTTAAAACAATGCTTCTGTTAGATAAAGCGCACCTGAGAAACAAGAGACTATATAAATATCAAATCAGGGCTGTTAACTTCTGCAGGTGCTCTTTGGCCCTTGCACTTGGCAGACTTTGTCTGAAAATCGCTTCTAAATTTGCCCCTCCTGAATTCCTCTTCTGTGTAGTCATAGACGTGCGGATGACAAGGCTGCGGTAATTGAAACCTGGACTTCATAATGATGCTCTTCTGCAAACATACCCAAACATTTTCAGACTGAGCAGAAAAAAGCTTTTGCAGCCTGCTCTGGAGTCGATGTTCCACAGTGACCTTTGTTCGTTCTTTCATGGGCATTTTCTTGTTCTCTTTGCTTCGATCTTACGGTCATCTGTGGGCAGGTCCAGTTCTCCGTAGAACTTTCAGATGCCTTGGGCAGGCGTATTACCAGAGAGCTTGAGCTCACTCGGGGCAAGAGAGGAAGTTGCCGCTGTTTCAAAAGGCTTCTTGTCTAAACGTTGCTGTTCATATAACCCAAACGCTGGGTTACGTAAATGTGGGTAGAGCTCTGAACTTTGTATGAACAGTCTGCCTGCAAGAAGGCACGATGAACGTAAAATGCAGTGCAGGATGGGGAACAAAATGGGTGAATAAAATCTTGCATCTATTAAAGAGGCGGAGTGATGCTTAGCAAGATAGCTGAAGCATGAGGTCCTCTGTACATTTTCCAGCTATGCCATCCATTCGCTGGGTTGGATCATATCAGGCTGGTTTTTCAGTGGCTCATGACGATTGCTGCCTGTGGTCCAGCGCTGCAGGGGAACTTGTGAGCTCCCAGTGCTGCTGCTTTTCACCTCCCTGCAGATCAGCCTAGCGAGATGGACCGCTCACTCTCTTTCTCTCTCACCCAAACTTTGCATTGTTTGTATCACTACGCTGTTGCTACAGCTGTATTAGTACTGGTAACGATATTTGGGCACCTTCCAAATTGATGTCACTGGGACTTAAATAGGCAAGAATATCCGTGCCTCAGTTACCCATTCATAAAATGGGGGGTGAGGGGCAGAAGCACTTTCCAGGGAATCTGTAACAACAGAAACTGAAAAACAGAGCTGAAAACCAGGCACTTTCAAGTATTTGGCAAGAATGCCTCTTTCTTAGCAAAGAACCTTTTCTTAAACAGCCATTCAAAAAGGAGAACAGAGACACGCGATCAGGATGTGCCTAAGCGGCTGCGTCCTGCCGGTTATAGACTATTTTAATCTGATGCCTTAGAGCTTCTGGTATTACTTCATTGCGTTTAGCCTTCACTTTTTGGAGGAAGGGTATAGGCTGTGGACTAAAAGGTAAGAAACTACCGATGAAATGACCCAACAGTTGTGCCAGGTAGAACCGTAAGGATGAAAACAGTTCATGCCAGTAGCTTTAAGCTGCAGAAATGTATACTGCAATGCTGTCATTTTATTCTGTAATTTGTAACCGGCACATTTCTGTTCCCAGACTTGATGGTGAAGGTCATTCAAATTCTTTGTCAACTACTTACAAGCCTGTTTCCCTGCCTCTGTCCTCTCCAAATGTAAAGCTGAACCTGACTAGCCCGAAAAGAGGCCAGAAAAGAGAAGAAGGCTGGAAAGAAGTGGTTAGAAGGTAAAGACTTCAATTCTATGTTTGAAAACTGTCTGTGAGCTTTTCAGCTTGTGAATTATTCTCAAATATAGAATGCCCAGCAAGCTTATTTAATTATTTAAATGTATAATAAATTTATAAAATATTTACCCCCCTTACTCCTGCAGTGCTGTGAAGACAAATTGCAGTCCTAATTTGCAGCAACTCCTCGCTAACTTAACATCAATATGACATAAACATTTTATTTGGCACGAGGGTTTTCTTTACCTGTGGCTTCAATGGAGTAAAGGATGTGGGGATAAGACAAAAGGGGGAGGGAGCGGGTGGCAGTGGAAGGCCCCCGCAGCAGATGATTCCTTGCCCATCTGAAGGCAGGATGGGTGTTAGTGGAGAGGAGAGGGGAGAGATGGACGACTTCTTCAAGGCTAAATTCACTGTGCTCTGGGCAGTCACCTTGATTGCTGATCCCATGGAGAATGTTGTCACTTCAAAGTGAATGCTAGAGTTGCAATTAGATTTACAGTTTTCCTGTAAAGCAAACTTTCCCCTTAAAATGTGCTGGCTTTTGTTATATGGCCGTTAACACCTCAGTATCTTTTCCATAACCTTTATGATGTCTTCTGCTTGTATCTAGAAATGATCATCTGGCTTGCTTTTTTTTTTTTTTGTTCCCTTTATCAAAAAGGAATGCGGCATGAACACCCAAGTGTCAGATGCTTTGGGTGCACTTATGATGCCCTCCTGCTTTTGTGCTCTGCAATGGTAGTGACCAAATACGCTCATTTTAGAGAATTTTAGGCTATGTGCAAAGAGTGTAATTGTATGGAGGATTTAATGCATTCAGATTAGTGGAAGCCATGGCCTATTCTTAATAAAGGGTTAAAAAGGCAGTTTAGTCTGAAAATGTAAGTGTTTGAAGGCTTAGAGAGTCGGTTCCGTCTCTGCCTTTTGTGGTGTTCGCAGTGGGGTTCTCCACTGTGCCATGGCCTTGCTAAATGCGTGGTTGCAGACCGCCCCCCACTTGGTGAGTCGTGCGGGCATGGAACGGCGTCAGGGCTGCACGCAGACCCCACCGCCGACCCCGGAGCTGCTCCCTCTCTCCTCCGGGGTCTCTTGAGTCTCATGGGCTCAACTGCTTGGTTGGGTGTTGTCTGCTCTTCTGCTGCAGAGGGCGGGGTTCTAGAGATGGCATCCAAAATCCGGCCTTCCCTCATCCATGAGGAATCAGGCCTTGTGTCGTAAAGAACGCATCCACAAAGCGTTCTGCGCTGGTGTGTGCTATGCCCTGACTGATGGAAGCACGCGACCTGCCAAAGAGCTTTTTGGCAACTTCAGATGTGTGTGCAAAATGCCGGGGAGCTGCATGCTGCCTTTTCCTAAAGCCTCTCCTGGTCTCGGCAAGAATTCTCTCCTCTCCCCATGAGTAATCCTCTGGCTAGAAGGGAAGTCTGTCAAAGTAGTAACCAATAAAAACATCCCTTCTGCCCTTGACAGGCAAGTAGGCAGAGTTTTGAAAGACCCTCCCCCTAGCAACACTCTGCAGCCAACACCGATTGAGCAATTTCAGCTGCAGAGAGGAGGGCGCTGCTGTTCAGGAGCAAAAAGGTACTGTTTGGGGCACATCTCAAGGTAAAAAGCATCGAGCTGGGTGGGGAGGGAGGGAAACAGCGGTGGGTGATGGGTGGGTGGGGGCCTGGGGTGAACTCTCCAGGAGAGGGGATGTCTCCATGGGTGGTGGGGTGGGGTTCCTAGTGGGCTGAGCTGGAAGCAGACCAAGGTTCAGTTAGGAGCCGTAGGAGTAATGTTGAACGCTAGGTGCTGATGGGAGCTCTGGTTTGGGGAGGGAGTGACCGGGATGTCTAGCTTGAGAGAGGAGTGGGGGGGAAAGCCCAAAGCATGAAACAGCTTTGGGAGGAGAGCTGGGTGCATGCTCTGAGGACCTGGTTTCTGGGGGATGGGGAGGGCTGTAGCATGCTCTCCTGGCAGGAGGGGGGGAAAGGAAAACACCTTGGCCAGGTGAGGTGATGCTTTAGAATGTTTCTGTGTATTTAGATGTGTTTAAAATAAAATGGGTTTCCTTTAAGTCCTGTTAAGTGAGAAACAATTTCCTGAGGATTGAGTTACTTAAAAGCTTCCAAGGCTGGAATAGCCAGGTGAAGCTGGCAGCCTTTTCAGGGGGTGGTGGCGATCTGTACAGTCTTCGGTCTCGCCTGCCCTGTGATCGCAGCGGTTTCTGAAACCCCTTTGAGTCCCCTCTAACTGTTCTATTGCACATCGCCGGCAAGCTTCAAAGTGGTGAGAGGCTTGGGAGGTCTGGCCTTTAAAGTCTGGGGACAGTGGTGGCCTAGAGAGACCGTGGCTGGGGTCTGGAGGCAAGCATAGCTCGTGTTCAAGGACTTCCCAGTACCGTATGCCTGCACTGACCCACCAGTACCACGTGAATTAGAAAAAATCTAAATTTACTTATTTCACTGAACACATGGACTACAATGTTGTGGCCTGACAGCGAGCCTGCTTCTGAGAGTTTGTGCTGCCTTCGCAGTGGCTCCCAGCAGCTCCCTAAAGCACAGAGCCACACAATTCAACCGTCTGCCATCCACGGTTGTGTAGTGTCACCAATAGACTTTCAGATCTCAAGGTCTGAGAGGTGGATACTAAAAGGGTTGTGAATGCAAGTTGTGTTAGAGCTGATCACTGGGAAGACGTTGGAAAACCACCTTCTCCTTGCTATAAACCCATGCTATGAATGATCAAAGTAGCTAAGCCGTGGGCTTTTATATTTGAGGTGGCACTGCTTACATAAGTTTAGGTTGATGAGCGAAGGATTTGCCTCACTTTGAAGGTACACGAGCTAAGATAAAATCCAGAAGTGTTTCTGAAGCAGTGTGAGGCACATAGCTCTGTGTTATGACAGTGATGGAATAAATACTGCTGGGGAGTCCTCACCAGGTAGGGAGGATGATGAGTAATTTGAGTGGGGGAGTTTTAGAGAGGCTCCAAAGGGTAAAGAAAAAGCAGCAGAAAGCCGCT
The DNA here is from genome assembly GCA_017310255.1 of Butorides virescens. Classification (NCBI taxonomy): domain Eukaryota; kingdom Metazoa; phylum Chordata; class Aves; order Pelecaniformes; family Ardeidae; genus Butorides; species Butorides virescens. Next base: position 101,266 of record JADKXX010009113.1, read on the forward strand.
TGCTGCCCTGAAACTTTAAGAATATTGCGTCAGCCACCTGTCAGATAGCAAGGGATTTCTGTGTGCCTTTGAAGTTTGAATGCATTTCATGGACTGTGATCCTTGTGATATAGGTCAAAGAAATTATCTGTCCCAGCTTCTGTCGTATCTAGAATAATGGGAAGAGGTGGGTGCAACATCACAGCAATTCAAGATGTCACTGGTGCCCATATTGACGTTGATAAGCAAAAAGATAAGAATGGAGAGAGAATGATCACTATAAGGTACAGTATCTAGAAATTAAAGTCTTGACTCGGTCCGCAATGCCATTTATTAAGTTTATTTGCTTTTTAAGACGGGGGCTGTATTTAGCTTCTTGGTACTAGAATGGAACATATGTTACTGCTGCCAAGATATGCTGAATGAGGTAATCCTTCAGAGATAATCCTTAAGATATGCAAAAGTCAAGAAATAACTTACTGGAGTAAATGTGCAATAGGCTTGCAGATCAGTATGAAATTGGGGCTGCGGGATGTTGCACAAAGTGGGGTTTCCTTCTGCCAAAAGATAAATATGTTTGTGTTTAATCTAGGGGTGGTACAGAGTCCACGCGATACGCAGTGCAGCTCATCAATGCCCTTATTCAGGATCCTGCCAAGGAACTGGAAGACTTGATTCCTAAAACTCACATCAGAACACCTGCGTCGAGTACCAAATCAATCCATGCAAACTTTTCATCTGGAGTCAGCACTGCAACTGCTTCAAACAAGAACTCCTTTCCTCTCGGAGCGCCGCCCTTAGTCACATCGCAGTCATCAACACTATCTACTTTCCAGCCTACTAACAAATTAAACAAGAATGTCCCAGCGAATGTGCGCTCATCCTTTCCGGTGTCTCTTCCTCTGGCTTATTCTCACCCTCATTTTGCCTTGCTGGCCGCCCAAACTATGCAACAGATCCGGCACCCTCGCTTACCTATGGCCCAATTTGGAGGAACTTTTTCACCTTCACCGAACACTTGGGGACCATTCCCAGTGAGACCAGTTAACCCTGGCAGCACAAACAGCTCTCCAAAGCATAACAGTTCGAGTCGTGTAGGTAGTCAGAATGGAAATATCTTGCCGACGGAGTCTCCTGGATTAGCTACTTCTAGTTGTCCCATTACGGTCACTTCTGTAGCTGCTTCCACCCAGCCGCTGTGTGTAACCAGCAATCGGACTCCCTCTTCGGTCAGGAAGCAGTTGTTTGCCTGCGTTCCCAAGACGAGTGCTGCAGCAACAGCAATCTCAACCGTGACGAGCACCTGTAGCACTCTGCCTTCAGCTTCCTCTGCCCCCCCAAACAACGGGCAAGTGCCCACAGCATTTCTGCCATCTAATGCTCCTCAAACGCAGCATTCTGCACTTAAAGCAGACTCTTTCTCGGCTGTCTCAGCACCCAAAGAGAAGGTGTCAACACCAGACCAGCCCGCTGCAAATGTCTGCACGCCATCTTCGGTTGCAAGTAGCTGCAGCCTGACAGCTAGCAGCAACTCAGGAGTCACCGATACTCGCCCGTCAAGCAGCCCTGCACCGCTAAATAATGCCCAAGATGAAATACTGCCAACCAGCATGTCGGAGATCAATCCTTCCATGTCGATGCCTTTTTCATCCAGCTCAGAAACTGCTCCTTTAAGCTTAGCGTCGCCCAGGTCAGTTGTTGCAGATAATCAGGACAACAGTAATTTACCTCAAGTAGCTGTACCAGCACCTCGAGTTACTCACAGGATGCAGTCCAGAGGTTCTTTCTATTCAGTGGTACCAAATGCAAACCTCCATCAAGATCCTCAGTCTATTTTTGTTACGAATCAAGTTCCTTTAACACCTTCTCAAGGTCCACCCGCTGCAGTGCAGCTTTCGTCAGCCATGAACGTTATGAACGGTTCTCAGATGCACATTAACCCAGCAAACAAATCATTGCCTCCTACCTTTGGGCCAGCAACACTCTTCAATCATTTTAGTAGTCTTTTTGATAGCAACCAGGTGCCAGCTAACCAAGGATGGGGAGACTGCCCACTCTCTACCCGAGCAGCAGCTGACCCATCGTTCACTGTTCAGTCTACCTTTCTGAATAACTCTGTGCTAGGACATGTGGAAAACGTGCATCCTGACAACTCCAAGGCTCCTGGTTTCAGACCACCTTCCCAACGGGTTTCGACTAGTCCTGTAGGTAAGTCATTAAGATCATGCACTGGACAGAATTCTTTCTTCAGCCATTACACTTTGATCGTCTCTAACTGATGGAGAAGTAGCTTACAATGACAGTTAGAGAATAGTAATGTAGAGAGGATGGCCTGTTTTTTCCAAGTGCTCTTTCAAATGATGATGATGATTTTTTTTTTTTTCCCCCCCCTCTTTTCTTCAGCTCTTCTAGGATGCTAGGTGTTGGGAACGTTGCAGACATTGCATTGCTTCTCCTCTGTAAGACGCAGGAATGCTTCCACCTGTTTGTAGAGTTCAGAGTAGCACTGATTTTAGGTTTTGGGTTGGAATGGAACATAAGGTTGGGTGATACCAAACCTGAAACAGCAGGGCCGGGGCTCTTGCCGAGTTCCAGCTGCAGGGGTGACTGCACGCAGTTGTTCAGTGTTTTATCTGGAACTCCAGCCTGACTCAGTGAGGGTAAACTCTGTACTTTTTGTCTCTTGGTATGGCTCTGGGATTTTAATAAGCTTACGTTGTGCTTTGGGAAATCGGTGTGCTGCTGCATGGGGTGTTCCATTAGGAAGTGACTGTCCTGCTGTTAGGTGTAGCATTCAAGCTTATCTGCATTTATTTGGAAGGGGTTAGGAATGCTCACAGGGTGCTCCCTGCCTTCCTGTGCTCTGCCTAAGGCTCGTTACCAGCTTAGTGGTCAAACTGTGTTGCAGGCAACTGGCTGCAGCCATTTGGCTGGAAGGGACCCTCAAGAGGTCCACTCTGTGCCAGCCTGTTCTCCCCTTTGCTCTTGCCCTAGTGGCACTATGGTGCCTTGAGGCTGGGTAGCTAGAGAGCCTTGCTTTGAACTTGTCTTTACCCCAGCAGTGTATGTGGGGTATTCGGGCTAACGTCTCAGGACTTAAATGCTGGGTTGGGACAAGTCAAGCAGTTTGACTTTCAGACTGAAGGAGAAGGGGGCATTTGGAAGACGTGGTGGTGAGGAAAGAAGATTTTCGGCATTCCCATTTCTCTTGCTTGATTTACAAATGTGTGGGACTTCTGAAAGCCAGAACACTTCTCTGAGTAGCTTTAGCCACAAAACTGGGAAGCCTGCTGTGACTGTAGTTTTGTCAATAGTTTAATTTGGGCTGCATAGCTCTGCAGGGCGAGTAAATACCTGGAGCTCTTGTGCCACATCCAGTCCCAGGATGGTAAGCAGAATCAGATGCAGCTGAGGCTGTGGAAGGTAAAGTAACTGTGCCTCGTTCGTCAGATAGGCTGCTAATAAAAGAGTTGCCAGACCCTCCGCAGCAGACTCCAGAAACACTTTACATTGGCTCAGCTCTTTCCCTGCAGTTCTCTAAACTGGGAGTTGGCAGTGGCTGGAACAACCCCCAGGGAAGGAAGCTTATGGCAAATGGGATCTGCTGATTTTTCTGGTGATCACATCCTGCGTATGCAAAGACAGCTGACTGGGACTTCTATAGCAGCAAAAAAATCGTGCTGTTCCCTTATGCTAAAGTCATCTGTTTGTCACTGGGAAAAAGAGTCTCGGTCCTTTATATATCCTGAAACGGCTGTAAGTGTTCAAAAGGGAGTCTGTATCTGTTTCTGCCCTGAGTTAGGAAGGCCCAAGGAGAGCTCATGTGGTTGACTTTGGGGAGATAAGTGTGAAATTATCCTCAAATGAAGCACAAAAATATTTGGACAGAACACAGTTTTTCTGAGCTGGAATTTGATTAGGATATTGCAAGGTAAAGAAAAACTGCCAATAGGTAGATTTGCTGCTAAAAATTCTGCCTGGCAGGAGGTGACTGGTTAGACAGGTCCTTAGCTGATTCATTGAATGTCACTCTACTTAATACTGCTTTTGATCAGCTTTGTTTCAGAATCGAAATTGTCTGTCACATGGAGGGGGGGGTTACGGGAGAAAGGGGCGTTTTGAAGGTGTGATAGTGAGGAGTGGAGCGGGGACGGGAGGCTGAGGGACATCTCCAGCCTTCACTTGGAGCATAAGCGTGGTCCTGTGGCCTGCCCACCCGTCTCGCTCGCGGGCTCCTCCCAGGGGAACAGACCTTTCTGCTCAGCTCAGCCTCAGAGGTGGCTTGGATGGGGTTCTACCTTGGCTGTTTCCATAGGGGTCAGTGGTAGGTTTCATGAGATTTGGAGAAGCGGGGGAAAGGAGCAGTCGCTGCTGGCTGAGGCTTTGGCCAACAGCAGTGGGATGGACAAGGAGCAGCCTGGGCCTTGCCTGGCAATTCGGTGTGTGATGAGAGGCAGGGGTAGTGACCATCGGAGCAGGCGGACGTTGATCCTCTAACCCTGACTGTGACTCCACCTGACGGAGCAGACCTGAGGTTTGTCTTTTGTGCCAGCCTTGCATGGTTGGGCTGTGGCAAATTTTTCCACAAATCGTCATCTCCTGGTGATAGCCTCTAAGCTGATTTGGTGGAGACTTGACATGAATTCTATGGTACACTAAACCAGCTGCTTCTTAACAAGTTGTTACCACAAGGTGGAGTTGGAGTACTCTGCTTTTCCTGTTGGTGGGTAAGCTCGGCTGCAGCTTGAGTTCTCCCTGAGTCACCAGCTCCTCGGAGGCACGGATGCACGTGCAGATCCCCTCGCCGGCGGTGGATCTGTTCTGGAAATGGCCTTTTGTCTCATGTCTTCAGATATCTTGTCCTAGCAGCTTGCAGACTGAGGGCAGACATAGCCCAGCCGTTTGGGGAGGCTGTGGAGGAGACCAAAAGTCACCTATTTGTTAGTTTTCCTCTGCATTTTAAGAAGGGGTTTGAGCCCTTGCTCGCGTGGCATTGAAAGGCATCAGACTTGAGGTGGGCTGGCTTAGGAAGCAGGCCGTGGGTTTGCAGGCGCAGTGAAGCGGCTGGGCTCCCTGTTGTGCACGGAGTGGCCGGGTGCTGCAGCAGTTTCTGCAGAAGCACCTGGGGGCTTTGATAAGCTGAATTTTGAGCAGAGTTTGTGTGAGGTTGGTACACCAGTCTTGAAAACTCAGTTATGCTTTCAGAGCGTTATGAAGGGTTTGAATTCATGGCCCGAGTAACTGGAGAGATTGGTATTGCAGAATGGTTTAGTACTGCAAAACCTGATTTTGTTGGTAAGTACATAAAAAGGAAACTCATTACTGAAATCAGGATTCGGTAAGTCATTGTTCATAGAAGCTGTTTTCTTAATCCACTTTTATGAAAGGCGAGATAATGATAAAAAGTGTTCTTTACAACCTGAAAACTGACTGCTGTGTTGAATCTGTGCATCTCTGGCTGGCATCCTTCCTTCAACCTGTACAAAATATACAGCGGTGCTGAAATGGTCTTGGCTGTACAGTTGGTGCACTGCGAAAGCTGTGCACCCATCCTACCAAGCCTTCCAAAGGTGCAGCTGGGCATCTCTCGCTGCAGAAGAGCTGTTTTTGTCATAATCTCTGCCTTGTTCTCTGTTTAGGAAGCCAGCAGTCCCCAGGGGCAGCAAGCAGCTCTCTTACCCCTCCTGTACAGGGCAGAGACCTTGGGATCTTCGGTGGTGTGTCGGCCAGCTGGAAACTTGCTTTTGATGTGTGGTGGAATCGGTCACCATAGGGGCCTTTTGACTACCCCTGAGCTGACTTTTGTGGACGGAGGGTTACAAGAGCGCCCCGTCCCCGGGGCAGGTGCACAGGGAGGGCCCTCGGCTGGAGGCGCTGCAGTCTGCTTACAGCTGGGCTCCGTGCCGGGGGCCAGGCTGCAGCTCCCGGCAGACGCAGATCAGTCAAACTGGGTTTGCCCGCAGCCTGCACGGGCGCTGGCATCCTCCTCATAGCCGCTGAGTCCTGCACTTTGTGCTGTGACGAGCCCTGAACGATCGTCCTCCCATGCTCAGGTTCCCCCGTCGGAGCACCCTGTGTTCTGGTGGTGATTTATTTCTCCTTGTCTGCCATGGAGACTTCTCTTTTTTTTAACCTTTGGGGTAGGGCTACCTCCTTCTAATCCAGCGAGTCATTGCTGTCAGCGTGAGCAGGCTGGATCTGGCACTTCTGGAAGCAGTAAATCAGGTTGACTTGGTTGGTAAGATTGGGGGGGGGAAGACCTAGCTTTCAGGAGCCTATCCAGGAGACGAAAGGCGCACCTCTGCTCTAGGACCTAGAGCATGGCCTGTCGGCGCTGCCGCTGGCAGGCTGCTGGGGTGGACATAGGTACAACCTTCAACCTTGCTCTGCAGCAATAGAGGCTGGTCCTGGTTGTGGTCATTTCCAAATGTTTAAATGGTTTTGAAACTAGTCTTGTTTAATAGGCCCTTGAAACTAAACCCAAAACTCAGGTGAACATATGGCCATGCCTGTTTCTGCTTTCAGGTAATAACGTGGGATAAGAGCTTTTACGTTTTGGAGAAGTACTTAAAAGCTTTGCCTTATCAAAAACTGTAATTCCCCCTCGCTAATCATTTTTGTGGGACTTTGAACTTTCTCTCCATCCCTCCCTTCCTTTCATGTGTCCCTGTAGGAAGCCGCCCCCTCACTGTTGTGCTGTGCTGGACACAGCATGCTCTGACCGATCTATACGTGACTGTACCTATATGACAGCAAAACCCATCCTGCAGCGAGCTGTTCCCTGGTGCTGGCTTCCCCTGGGACTTCCCAGAGCCCTGTACCCCTGTTTGACTTGCGTGGCTTTTTTGTAAGCAAAGATCCTCGCCACTCCCAGCTTTCCTCCTTCACCCTCCCTGCTAAGATCGTTTCCTTGCAGTGACCCAAGGGAGGGCTGTCATCATTAAACCTTCCGGCCAAAGCGGAGGGCGTACAGAAACGCCTTCTGTCGGTTTCTAAGGGAGAATCGTGCACCTGTAAAATGAACTTACCATGTGCAGATACCCCTGAAGGTGATGAGATGCTTTAATTCTATTTGGAGCACTAGCTCGCTCTGGTGCTTTGAAGCAGGTTCCCAAAGAGAGATATTTAATCGCATTTATGTTTATTTCAGGCTTACCCTCTCTAGATCCATCCAACAGCTCTACAACTTCTTCTTCAGGTCCTTTGACAGGCTTTTCAGCAAACATACAAGGAGCACGGGTTTACCTTCAAGGGCCAGCGCCTGTTGGGACTCCCAGCTTTAACAGACAGCATTTTTCACCACATCCTTGGACAAGCGCAACAAATTCATGTAGGAACTTCATGGGTCTGTCTTAGTTTAAATTCATAGCTATTGTCTTTAGTAGATTTGTAACTGGAGGGGAAATTACCCAGTGATACACAAAATGCTTTCCAATTGCTTTTAGCCCCTGTGAGGATGGCGTGTGCTTTTTCCCATGTAAAATGCCACTAGTTCTGGTAACATGACTAAAGGCATGTTTGGGCAAAAAACTCAGTCATGGTAGGGCCTGAGAGGAGAGGGCGTGAAGCTGTGGGGGAGCGGAGGTGGTGGTTATACCGAGCTAAAGGTTCCCCTCTAAACAGTGTGAGTGTAACGTTAGGTGAAAACGTCACGCTTGCCATGGCTTGAAGTTATACTCGCCTTTTTTCTTTTTTTTTTTTTCTTTTTTTTTTTTTTTTAATTGGGATTCTGGAATTATTTCATGTTACTTAAAATGTTCCAAAACCCTTAAGCATCATCTGAGGTAACAGTGGGTTTTCCTCCTAATGGGAAGAACATGGAAGTAGCTTTACAGAAAATATGGGTCTTTGATTCAGAACCTTAAGTGAAAAGGCTTTCATGTCACTGCATGAACTTCGTTGCCACTCTGAGCTTAAGAACAAAATCGCTTTAATGAGTGCTCAAGGGACTTCCCAAGAAGGAGTCAGTGACGCTTCTGAAGTTGGTGGGACTTACGCTCTTACTGCATTACCCATGTGGGAAGCTGACTAATTTCTCTTCTGCTGGAAGTGGTGGATACCAAACCCAAGCTGTTCAGATATTTATGGTATTTTGGCTGATGTTTTCACCTCTTCCTGAAACTCTTCCATGTTTCTTATTCTTTCTTGTAGTGTAGAGGTACTGCTATGTCATGAGAATATCACGTGATTCTGATGGCTGAAAGCATTTGTGTTAGAATGTTGATTTTTAGAGTTCAGATAAACTCTGAACAGAATTTTGGTGAAAGACTTGAAGAATGCTTGCCAAAAAAAAAGCCTTTAAAACCTTTTTACTGTTTGCTTTGAGATAATGTTGGGGGCTTAGAGCGGGGTAGCACTTATGCTCACTAGCCTGGGTGCTTTGTGTGTAATTAAGCAAGAGAAATACTCTCTTCAGCAGGTGAATCTCCTATTCCATCAGTTTCCTCAGGATCATCTTCGCCCCTTTCAGCTGCTTCTGCACCTTCTAACTTGGGCCAGCCAAAAACGGGTAACGCCAATCAAGATCGAAAGGTACCCCCTCCCATCGGGACGGAAAGGCTGGCTAGAATTCGACAGGGAGGATCGGTCACTCCTACGCCCTTAGGAACCAACTTCACAGCTCCCGTCGGCCATAGTGGCATTTGGTCCTTCGGCGTTAACAGCGTGTCTGGTAAGTGTTGTCCAGCCTGGGCGAGCCTCGAGAAGCTTCTAGAGCCTTTCAGAAGTGTTACATGTGCAAAGAAAGCTGGGGAGGAGGAATAAAGTCTCTAATCAACTCTCATGTCCTGCAGGGAAGGCGGGCATCAGTGGTGGGAGGGTGCAGATCAATGGAAGCGCTGTGGATTTCTCTCCTAACGTAGGTGGCTCTCACCCAACCTAGGTTATCTGTCGGCGTACACTTGTAAACCCTGAGAAGAGTTCAGAAACTTCACATTAAGTCTATTGAATGATACAGGACTTTCAAAGTAAACAACTCTTACCTCTTAAGGGGGTCCATTTCCAAGTCTGACCCTGGGGTGGAGGCAGTTGTCCTTATTAGGCCAAGTTTCTGGCTTGTTTTTCATTAACAGTTCAAAATGTTGTGCTGCAGCTAACGCAACCTGAAACACGTAGCTGTGGGTGCTGGTTTTTGCACTGATCTCCTTATGACCCTTGAACAGTACGGGCTAACTTTTGTTCCAGGCAGCCCCAGTTTCGAAAGAATGACTTTGAGACAGCTGAGGTTTTACGTTCGGTTTCCTGATGGTTTGAGGGTCTTGTGGAAAGGAAGAGCTGCAGCGTTTGAGGTGTAAAGCATTCCCATCGGTAACTTTAAAGACCAATGTTTAGCAGTCCTGTGTGTTACGTTTCCAATGAACCCCTCCGTACTTCAGTTACCTTAGTGTCTCAGCATTGCTGTGTGTTTTCAAGAAAAGCTTGGGCGTGCTCACAGACGATGCTTGGACGTTTATCGGATCTTTGCTGTTCTGCTGCGGACGCCTGGAACTCGCAGCTGCCAGCAGCCCCCGTTCTCTCCGTGCTTGGTCAGAGGATCAAGATGGATGTACATGCAGATGGCACGTGCCTGGCCAAGCTCCCCTGCCCTCACCAGTCTCTCTTCTTTCCCTATTTTTGCCCCTGTCATAAGAGTAACTTTTTTCTGTCTTCCTATGGTACATGAGAGGATGAGGAAGCTGGAGGGGAGCAAGGTGTGCGTGTGTTGTAGCCAGCCGTACGTAGTGTTGCCTGATGCAGCTCCCTCGTGCGAGGCCTTGATGCTACAGATCAGGCTGTGTTTGCGTTGTCTGTAATGGGTTATTAGCCTAAAATCTGCAGGTATCCTCGTGTTTTGCGTAGGCTGTGGAAAGCCTGCCTTTGCTCGGCACAGCCCTAAATACCACTGCAGATGCGTGCGTTCAGGGAGCCTTGGGACGTATGTAGGTGTGTGCAGCTGCTGAATTCTGCTTTGGATTATCTTCAGTGATTTGTAATCAGCCATCTTCAATCTCCTCCTTTCCAGAAGGCTTGTCAGGTTGGTCGCAGCCTGTCATGGGAAATCATCCGATGCATCAGCAGCTGTCGGACCCGGGCACGTTTTCTCAGCATCAGCCAATGGAGAGAGATGATTCTGGAATAGTGGCTCCCTCGAATATTTTCCACCAACCTATGCCAAATAGTTTTGTGGATTTTTCTAAAGTAAGTTACAGAGGGTTGGATTCAGGCTATAAAATAACCAACGACTGACTTTGTGTCTCCTGTTCTGCCTGTTTACCCTGTATGTACGTGTGTGCCTCTTCTACCACTGCTTGCCGCACCCAGGCCTGAACCTCCTTTCATCCCAGTGCTGACTAGAAAAGGTGCCCAAGCCTGGTGGTGCATTTAAACAAACCCAGAACTTGCAGATGTTCTCTCGTCAAGCAGCTGAGTGCCTCCACCACTTGCTGGTGTTTCATTTCTCAGAGGCTCAGTCACTTGGAAACATTTCATGAGGCTTGCTCAGCTCTTGAACCTGGTTAAAGGTTTGCTTAAAGCTTTCAGCACAAATCGTGCCTGCGAGTACCACGGGCCTGCCTGAAGGAAGCGGTGGGATGAGAGGACCGCTTGTAAGTCTGTGCCTTGTGTGTTAAAGCTGGAAAGGAGCTTGAGGCAGATGGATGTAGCCAAGCCGGGGCCGGCTCAGCCACCACTGGAGGAATGTCCAGGACGGTGTGCTCAACAACAGACCTACTCACAGCACGTTTCAGAAGCAGCTGTAGCATGTGCTCTTGGGATCCTCTAAATTGCAGAGCAGCAATCATTCGAACACAGGAAAGAAACCTCATAATTGCAAAAAACTGTTCTGTAACTTGCTTTTTCCAAACCGATAGAATATTTTAGATGGCCATTAGTAATTTATGGAAAATCTTCAGCTCAGAGTCTTGTAGGCTTAAGCTGTAGATGGGCTGCAGCTCTGTGCACCAAGGTTACTGGGTGCTGCAGAGGTCAGAGGAGGGAGCGCCGAGAACACTTCGTACAGCTGCGGGGTCTGGCTTTATGCGGGCATCTGAAAGCGCTGTGCAGGGGCTGCTCCGTACTGGCGAGGTGTAATTTCAGAAAAATGGGTAAATTGGCTTGAATCTCAAGCTCTGGTGAGTCACAGCGTTCCATGCTCTGCCTAGGTGTGCAGCAGTGCCCCTTTTCCTCACAGTGCTGAGAGATTTGCCTGGAGGTGAACGTTGCCTGTGGGTGTGAACTACCCACGTCATCTTGGCAAACCTGGTGCTACGGTCGTCCTTCGCAACGCTGCTTTCTTCACCACTGTCGCTTTCTCTTGTTCCCTCAGGGCCTCCCGATTTCGATGTATGGTGGCACTCTAATACCCTCGCACCCCCAGCTAGCGGATGGACCGGGAGGGCCCCTCTTCAATGGGCTCCATACTCCAGATCCTGCCTGGAATCCCATGATCAAAGTTGTCCAGAACTCAACAGAATGTACCGACGCTCAGCAGGTAGTGTGGCTGCCTTTCTCCACCTTGGCTCGCCTGGGGCTTTTTACGGTGTTGTGCTTTGTTTTGGTTTTCTCCAGTTTTGGATAGGTGACGTTTTTGCAGTTCTTTGATACTAGAATTGAGATCCTTTGCATGACTCTCCCCCTGCAGTGTGCGTGTGTGTGTTGATAAAAAATGTATGGTGCCAGAACCATACCAAACGTTTCAGGTGAAATAAGCGGCATTTCAAGACTGCTCAGCCAGGTAATCCACTTTGCCAGAGTCGCAGGGTTTGTATCCGTACTCGGCATCTTGCAGGTTGTCAGTCAAACCTCGGCCAGAGCTGAAGAGGGCTCCCAGCCTTTGGACGGTCTGGTCGGGTGTTAGGGGGAAGCCTTAAGTTTGCCCTCTAGTGGTTAAACGCTCTGTTAAAGGAACCTTTATTTGTTTTCGTAATAGACTTGTCTTTTTATTTCTTGCTGTAGATTTGGCCTGGCACCTGGGCACCTCACATTGGAAACATGCATCTCAAGTACGTCAACTGATTTAAGGGGGTCTTTCCTTTTTTAGCCTTGTTTGGGAATCTTTATGATCTTGAAGAACCCTGGGGATTTTTTAATGTGCCTAACTAAGCAATTTTCTGTGGGCTGTAACAATGGAAATTTGATTGCCCGTTGTATAAGAACAAATTGATTTACCTATACAAACTGATTCTGTTCTCCAGTTAGTTTAGCCATTTTGAACTTAAAAATCAGACGAAACTAGTGCTTTTGGCTAAACGCTACTGGATGCTCCTTGTACGCAGCAGAGAACTAGCTCAATACTTGATTGCAACCTTCTAGGGCGGTAAATCCATGTGTAATTGTTTACATACTTAAAAGGAAAAGCTGAGTAAATTTCATGTCGTATAGTGGCTCTACTTTATGTAGCCTGTATTAATGTGAAATATTTACCTGAATATTCAATAAAAGGCGAACAGTATTTATAGGTTGTGTGTGAGAATTTTGGAAGAAGCTGTATGTTGCTGTCATCGGTAGCTGCTGCTGTGCCCAGGGATGCCTCTTGTCAGGGTCGTGTAACGAGCACGTGGATGCAGTCAGGGCCTGGGGGAGGGTTTTGATCCGCAGTCGTCAGCAATACGAGGTCTGCTGGGTCCTGTCGCCCTGCCAGTTCTCACCCTTTTGCATTTTGTGTGAACACGGTTGTGTATTTTTTATTTTTTTTTTTTTTTTTTTTCCCTTCTGGATTAGTTCTGCCGCTTCTAGCACTCTTTTTCCAGGTGGGTTGCCTGAGAGATCAGGTTTTGTTCAGGGCTGGAAATAAGGGCTGAGTTGACAACGTGGCAACTGATGGAATCTTAATTTGCAGAAGGTAAATAGGTAGCTCGTAGGTAAGTGCAGGTTTCGTCACTGACTCGCTGTGACCAGCTGCCCAGAAGGAGATCTCAGGAAAGCAGAGACCACTTCCCACTAGAGAAAAATGTAATACATTCAGTTCTGAGCTTCTTGTAACCCTTTTAAATCTGGTAGGAGCTCCTCAAGTTCTGTCCTGAGAGAGAAGGGGATTTCTGCATACAGCTTAAGATGGATGTTGGTTCTCCAGCACGGTGCAGAAGTTCTGTGCTTGCCGCACTTGCGCTGTGCTTATTTCTGCTGTTGCTCAGTGGCGCTGCGGTCCCGCACCGAACGCGTGGTTGGTTCCTCGCGCGGGTGACTGCGGTGCACGTAGTGCCCAGCCCAACGGACCACGTCCCGGGGTCCCTCAGACCAGAGGGAGACTTCTCCACCTTCTCCAGACAAACCCTTATGTGCAGCAGCTGAGTTTCCCCAGGAAAAGCACGAGGAAGGAGCGCTGAGCACCCGGAGTGCCCAGGCACGCCCGAGCGGCGCAGGCAGAAGGGCTCCTGGGTGCCACGCTCGGGCGCTGGTCATGGTATTTGAGGAGGAAATGCAAAAAAGTGTGGAACTGTTGCTGCCTCCCTGATAGTGCAAATGCCAAAGGAGAAGCACTTGGGTTAACGGTCATTGTGTTGAAAACAAAGGGTATTGTAGGGTGATAGGGGCTTGCTCCTGGGGGGAGGGGCGGGGGGAGGGCCTTGGGCCCCTCCCTCCACCCCACCCCACCCTACCCACTCGGGCTCCATGGCTGCCAGAGGCACGGCCACCTCCTCCTGCCCCGTCCCGGGCAGCCACCACCTCCCCGTCCCGGAGGGCTACAGCTCCACGCCGGGCGGCACCATCTACTCCACCACGCCAGGGGGTAAGACCCAGCACGGGGCGGGGGCTGTCCCTCGAACAGAACGGGGGCCTCAGCTGCCCCCTCCCTGCCGAATTCAGGCAGCTCCTTCCTGAGCAGGTCTCCTCCTGGGTGGGCTCTGCACCTTGCAGCTTGGTCCGTAGGGGCATGGGCACCCGATCCAGGCAGGCCTGTGGGGTGGTGGCTTCCTTGGCAGCCCAGAGCTGGAGTGGAAGAGGGGGCCCCAAGGCTTTGTAGGAAGGTCCAGCGAGAAGTTAGGGCCACCAGGGGAGCGGGCAGGGCCCGGTGCCTGCCCTGCTGGGCTGCTGGCAGCGCCGCTGGGGCAGATGCAGCGCTGGTCCCTTGGGGGCTGGCCATGCCCAGGCACGGCTGGCTGGCGCTGGGGGGTAGCACGAGAAACTTGCTCCCACCCGAGATCGCCAGCCCTGGGGGAAGGTTCTGGCTGGCAATGGCTCGCCCCCCTTCCAAGCCTGCGCCAGAGCCCCTGGTTCAGCTGTCAAGCAGGTCCTTTCCTTTGCTGCCTGTCCACAGGGCAGCGTGTGCCCCATCGCTGAGCTGGGCATGTTTCAGTTGAGCCGTGGGTGCCCACCCTGTGGGCGCTGGCTCCCTTGTGTGCCTCTGATAAGCTTATCTGCGGCCGGGGAGCCGGGCCCGGCGCTGGCGGGGCCGTGGCAGGCGTGGGTTGCGTGAGGTGTTTGTGGTGCTGGGAAGGGCCTGGCTGGTGCCGGAGCTCTGGGCTCCCCGACACCCTGGGCTGAAGCCCGGCAGGGAGCTGGTGCTGGGCTGCAGGGACAGGCAGGGGTGGGCAGGCCCGGCCTGGGCGCAGGGCAGCAGAGGGGACACGCAGGCTGGCGCGACCGCGGGGATCACGGGCTGGCGCTTGGGGCGCGGGGGAGGCGGCGCGGGCGGGCGCTGCCCCAGGGCTGCTCGCCCGGCAGGCTGGCACACGGGGGGGTGTCCCAGCCCGCCCCACGCGTGGCCCTCGTGCCGGGGGCAGTAGGGTGGCTCACTGGCAGTGCTGATGGGAACGGGTCCCTGGGTACAGCCCCCCCCACGGTGCCACGGGGGGCACCCAGCCTGTGCTGTCGGATAGCCTGGGCAGGGCGCGCTGGGCCCCCCCCCTGCTGCCCGGCCGTTGGGCTCGGGCTGTGCCGGGTGCCACGGGGCTGGTCCTGCCTTCCAGGCAGCACAGGGGCGGCCGCGGGGTCAGCTGCTGCCGGGCACCTGCGCCGAGGCCAGAGCCCCTGCACGGTGCCCTGGCGGAGCTCCGGGAGCCTCCAGGGGAGGAACGATGTGGGAAGAGCTGCGGGGCAGGACAGTGGCACCGTCTGCCCTGGGGGAAGCCCCACAGCGGCTGCAGAGCCTTGCTGTGTCCCCCAGCCGTGGCCAAGCACTGTGTCCCACCCCCCTGCTCTGGGCTTAGGCCGTGGAGCTCAGAGACGGGGGCGGCCAGGGGCTGGCAGCGCCTGACAGCCCCCTGCTTTTGGCAGGTACCCGCATCATCTACGACCGCAAGTTCCTGCTGGAGTGCAAGAATTCACCCGTGGCCAGGACCCCTCCCTGCTGCCTGCCCCAGATCCTCGGTGTCACATCCCTGGCCCAGTCCAGCCTCGTCAAGCTGGAGGAGCCCAAGGAGCGGAATGAGAGCGAAGAAGCCATGCCAGGTGAGCAGCTCGGGCGAGCAGCCCCTGCCCACGTGCTGCACGGGGCTCCTGCCTGGCTATGGGCACAGCACGGAGATCCTGGCTCAGCCCCGGTTCCAGCTCCCACCCACTTTGCCTGCGTGTTTCTCCCACGGCAGCCCCATCCTGACCCTGGCTCTGTATCCCTCTGTACCCTTGCAGATCAAGACCAGTTTGAGATGGACATCTGAGTTTCCAGCTCCCCGTCTCCAGGCCATGGCTGGGCCTGTTCCTGGGCCTCGTGGAGGGGCTGGCACTGTGACCAGCTGGCTGCAGCCCTCTCTGATGCTGGGGATGGACGTGTGACACCTCAGGCTCTAGCACAACTGGCTGGTGCAATTGCCTAGGAGCTCATGCTTGATCAATAAACACCATGAAACCCCTGTGCTGGCCGGGTGCATCTCTGTGTTGGGGCTCAGCTGGGTCCTCAGAGCCCCGGGGAGGGGAGCGAAGACGAGCTGGGCAGCACCAGGAGCCCTCTGAGGGTGCCAAGGATTTCTCCCTCCTGCACCAAGACCCTGCAGGCTGGGGGTGGTGAATTCAGGGCCTCGGGGTCTGCTCCCAGGCTTGGGGTGCCACGTGCAGCCTGCCCCGGCTGGGGTGGGGGCAGCTGGCGAGGCCGTCCCGCGAGCACGGGGGAGCAGCGTGGGGCGGGCTGCTCGCTGTCCGGGGTGAGCAGGGATGCCCTGGGCTCACCTGACCTGCGCGGGCAGTGCTCGCACCGTGGCTTCTCCCTGCATCCCCCTGGCCCTGAGGCCACCCAAGTCTCTTGGGTCCCAAACTTGGGTCTGAGCTGTGCCAGCGGGAGCATGAGCCCCGATGGGAGCATGAGCCCTGGCCGTGCCAGGCTGCTCTGGGCTGGCACAGGTCGGCCCCGCAGCCAGCCAGGAACTCCTCGGGGGCCGCCTCTTCCTCACCCCTGCGCCTGCTGCTGGGGGTGGTGTCCTCTGGGGGGGCCAGGCTCTGCCAAATGGGGCAGCAGGGAACCTCCTCGCTGCCCACTTGACCTGGGTGATGCTGGGAGCGTTGCTGGGGGATTTCTTCGGGGGGATTTCTTCTCTCCGTGTATTGTGGGTGGAACACCCTGCCAGAGCCTGAGGCAGCTGTGGCCTCGCCCTGCAGCCCCATCTCCCACTGCTCCTGGGAGACAACCAGGACCCGTCCGGTGCCAGAACCCCAGGGCAGGCTGTGGCCAGGGGCAAGTTAGTGCTGTTTATTAAACATCATCTAGTGAATCACCACTAAAATGTCGCAATGATTAAAATCCCCTTTTCCTGGGTGAGGAGTGGGAGGCAGAGGAGGTGCCCAGACCCCCCCAGGCAGCGGGGGGCCCTGCTGCCGGTGGCCCTGGGCATGGGCTGCCCTGCTCACAGTCCGCAGCCCTGTCCCTGGCATCAGGGATCCTCCTGGCCAGGCCCAGCCTTGGCGCTGCCATCCGTCGCCGCAGCCGGCAGGCTCCTCATCTCTGCGATCAGGCGCTTGACGCCCACCAGCCACTGGCTCACCTCGTTCACGTGGTCCACCATGAGCGAGCGGTGGATCTCGTCGGCCGCATCCCAGTGCTGCTGCTGGAGCTCTGCCAGGGAAGGGGAACCCGTCAGGGGAGCGGGGTGTGCCTCCCCACGGGTGCCCCCTGCCTGGGCGCCGGGCGCTGGCCTGGATGCAGCCCTGCTCGCCCCTCACCTTGCACCAGGAGGCTCATCCTCTTCCTCACGGGGGCCGACAGCTTCCCCTGAGCCCACGCGTCCCCCAGCACCGTCAGCCGCCGCCCGATGTCATCGCACACTTGTTTCTGGAAGCGGAGATGAGCTGGGGGGGGGGGAACCTGACCCCCACCAGCTCTGGGGAGCCCCTGGGGCAGGGCCGGCTCCCCGCGCCCCCCAGGCAGCCCCTGCCTGGCTCCCCGGGCCGCTGCCCCCCCTGCGCCTGGGGCAGGGGCGGAGGGAGGGGGCCGGGGCCTCACCTGCACCGCGGGCCGGCAGGCGTCCAGGGCCTCCCGCAGCGGGGCGAGGACGGCGTCGGCGGGCACCCCGCTCTCCTCCGGGCCGGCCGCGGCGCTTGGCCTCCCGCTCTCTGCCCGCGGGGCCGGGCCGGGGGGCCCGAGGGGGGGCGGCCCCAGCGCTCGGGGGGGCGCGGCGGAGGCAGCGGGGGCCCCGGCCGGCGCTGGAGCGGCACCTGCAGGAAGAGGCAGCGGCGCGGAGCCCCCTCAGCCCGGCCCCGGGGGCACCGGGAGCGGCGCTGCCGGCCCCGTCAGAGGCCCAGCAGGAACGGGGCCTCGGGCCCCAGGGCCGCCCCCCCGGCCCGCCCAGGCATCGCCCGGCCCCTGCGCCCCCGCGGCCGGCAGCCCGGGCAGGCGCCACCGGCTCTGCGCCACCCCCCCACCCCCCACCCCCCCCAGCCACCGCGGCGGGGCAGGGGGGGCCGGACCCCACACCCAGGCCGGGCCGCGATCCCCACCCGATGCGAGCGGGAGGAGGGACCCGGACCCGGACCCGGACCCGGACCCGGACCCGCAGAGGAGCCCCCGCGGCGCCACCAGCCCGGAGGCTGCGCTGGGCCCCGGCTCCCCCGGAGCAGCCCCCGGCTGGGTGGGGGAGAAGCGGGGTGGGCCGGGGGCTTTGCGGATGCTGACCTGGGGGGGCCCCCGCGGGCGGAGGGGGGGCCCGGCGGGTGAGCGGGGTTCGCCTGGGACCCCCGGCCTGCGCCTGCAGCCCGTAGGAGAACTGGGGGGGG